>JAQFXU010000970.1:0-36651 GCA_034693705.1 Spatulosminthurus flaviceps
TAGAAATAATAAAGGAGGTATAAGAAAAACTCTGTCAGACCTGCGGGTATAAATCGGAGTATAAACCCCCCATTTTTTTTAAGGTTTGCTTTGAAAAACTTTAACTCCCTTTCAATTCAACTATGTATGTATATAATTATTAATAGCCTTTTAATACTTTAAACCGTCAACTAAAACGAAAAATATTCTGAGCATCCTACTAATCTAAAACAAAGTAGATATGCATGTAGAAGTATAGAAAAATTGATTTTCCAATACATTCTTTTAAAGCTGCACATTTCCACAATTTGAATCCTAAAACGCATTCTATATTTATCTCCTATAGTGGAACAGGCTTCATCCCGTGGGTTTGCTACAGTCTTTGGTGTACTGGAAAATAAATCATGCCACTGGGTTTAACACACAAGTTTATAAATATTGTCAGGGTATGAGAAGATATTCCTCAGAAGGTACATACTTATATATGCGGTGACTCCTTTACAAATGTTTCCCAAAATATCTTTTTTAATACATTCAGGTCGTTTCCATAAATGCCTTTCCTTTCACCTGGCCTTACATGTACCAAGGATACAACCTTTCATAGTTTTGATTTCAGACTTCACCAGTCAACTTTTCCATTGAACCCAAGCTACTTGACTAAGTGACTCTAAAAAAATAGCTATATATCTCTCTAATAAACATCAATTCAAATTGTCTTACTATCAACTATTCTTGAGTCAGTACAAAACTTGAGTCTTCCCCTTCAAAACTTAAAAAGCTGTAATTTGTAATACTGAAGTTCCCAACAATAACTACTACCGTAAGGTAATAAAGAATAATTTTTATTATTACATATTTGAGAATTAAAATAAATTTCGAAGCAAAACAAAAATGATAGTTATGTAATAAAAATAATAATATTATTGTTTTTACAAAAAGTGGTCTAGACATTTCTAATTATTCCGGAAAATTAAGAACATCCTTCCTAATTATTATCTTTACAAGAATTTATTATATGTTTGAATAGAGACCACTATTAATTAAATTTTTCGCAAGCATAAGTCATAATCTCCTAAATGTTTTGGTTTACAACAAGGTGTGAAAATTGGGAAAGAGGAGAAATGGCATTGGTTAAGATTGAGCCTGGCATGGGGGACTCGACGAGCACGGGAGGAGCTGAATTTGAGAATAAATTCAGTCCTACTTATAATGAATCAAGGTGATTGACATTCCTGTAGTAACGATAACAACTATTATATGCTCACAATGTATTTGTCAAAACGTATCTCACAAATGTTGCAAGGCGTTAGTGGAGCTTATTGTAAGTACTAGTGCGTACAATAAATATTGCTTGCATGTAAGCCTGTAGAGTGTATAGATAACTTAATGCACTGATTCTGTGTACGAGATGGCTTTTAGTAGATTTAGGAGCAGGGTGAAAAATAATGTGGGTACACAAGGGCGGACGGGTCCCGATGAGAAATCTCATGCATAATTATGTACATAAAAATCCCCGGCATTCCCTGTCGAAAATTGTCGTGCATAATCATGCAACAGTTATGCATATGATTTTATGTCCAAATTTTTATGTATAGAAAGTTGGACATAAAAGTTTTGACAAGAAACGAATTTTGTTTAAAAATTCATAAAAATCCTAAAAATCGAAAAAAAACACTAATTTCCAACCAAAACCAAGTTTTTCCAACATTATTATTCCGATTTCCGTGTCAAAATGGGCAAATATGAGTGAACTTAAAAAATCGTGTATGCATAATTTGATACCAATCTTTTATGAAGAAAAAACCGTTCCAAAATATTTACATAATTGTTTGAAATTTATACATAGCTTAAGCCAGTTGATTATGCATAGCTATGTTGCCGGTTTTCCCGTTGGGGTACAAAAAATGGACAGACATAATTTGGCTCATTTTTAAGTAGTTATCTATGTGTATTTTAGTAAATTTTATGAGTAAATCCACAGAGGATATGTACGCCCAAAAGATCATCATATTTTCAATTTTTTTATTTTTAGAAATAGTACCATCTACCGAAAATAATACAGCACCGTTTGGAATTTTTAACAGATATCATTTATATAATTTTTAACATCAGTTTAAAAAATGACTCAATTCGCCCGAATGGTTGCGGAGATACGGAATTAAGTCCGAAAAACGACATTTTTTGTCATAATTTCTCAAAGGAAAAACTTATTCCAAAAATTCCATGGCACAGTGATATTGCTGAAAATGAAATAATTTGAAGACTATGATGTTTTGGGCTTTTATATTTCCTGTGGATTTACTCTAATGGAAAAAACTTCATTCTTCTCAGCTTGTAAAATACTTTAAAATGCTTTTTTACGCCTTCGTAAAAAAAATTGAATAAATAAATTCAATAAATAAAATAAATTGAAAATAAATTGTGAATTTTTTTGATTTTTTCAGAATGGAGTTTAATACCAATGTAAGTGAAATTTTTTCAGCTTATAATTTTCTCCTAATTTAAATATGTATATGGGTAATGATAAGGGTGGTGGGAAACCGTACCTGGAAAAACTTTCATGTTAAAATCCTTTCAAGTTTTAGCACAGATTTTTTCGGGGATATTTGTGCTATTTTTTAAAGCGGTATATGAGACAGTAAAAGAACTTTGAGAAGGGGAAATTGTTTTTAAGATTTTTATTGGTAAAATGACACACGGAAGAAAAGCTTTGAGGTGTAACATTTGTCAGAACTTCCCTCCTCTTAAAAGCTTTGTCACCAAGAATGATTTTTGTTGAAATGATTTTTTATGATTATTTCAGCATCAACTTGGACCTTTCTCCAAAAACTATTGCCATTGTGGTAAAAAATGGACGAATGTTCCATTTGGAATGCCTCACTTTGTACATATATGTTCGGCGAATTGCGCATTGATGCTACAGACACGTGAGAATATACATGGCTATTGACGAGAAATTGTTTATGTTGTGGGAAAAATACAACTTGGTTTTCTCTGGGACTCCTGTTTTACATGAGCTTGTGGCTGCTACTGCCAAAGAATATGAAGATTGATTTTTAATACAATGGGAATGCTTTTATTTTGTAATTAAATAATGCTGTGAATGTAAAATTGAAAAAATTAAATTTTGCAGAGGAAAGCTTTCAGCAGCTTCCTGGGGTGATTAATAGAAGCATTATGGAAATGATTTCCTGCGATGGATCTCATGGAGTAACCATCACAGCCAGCCGAACAGGACCAGCTGTACCACCGAAGGTAAAGAACGAACAGGACAAATTCTTGTATTTCAAAATTTTATTTTCCTATAGGCTTAACAATAACTAGGGTGGGCAAAGTTAGGATCGTGTTTGGGAAAGAGCGTTGTTAGGTCCAGATCCACTATCAAGGACTGGATAAAATTTGTAATTTTATTTTTAGGTGGTGGGTGTAGTTCGAGTTCAACCCGATGTTGGTAAAAATAAAATATCCAACACATTTTTTCCTGCACACAATAGACTTTTTCCCCTTGTGGTTCAGTTCATTTTTGATCAAATTGGAAATGCATTACTAAAAGTAGGGAAAATAATTTTGTAAAGCATAATTACCTTCTACGTCGTTTTTAAAATTTTTTGCTTCCCTACGTTTACCATAGGGGCCATGAACGGGCTCTAAGTGCAATTGCTCCCAATGTATTTAAAAGTCGGACAATCTTTAGAAACGACGTAGATGGTAATTCTGCTTTAAAAAATTATTTTCCCTACTTTTAGTAATGTATTTCGAATTTGGTCAAAAATGAACTGAACTACAAGGGGAAAAAAGTCTATTGTGCAGCGTAAAAAGCAGGATTAGATTGTTTATTAAACTCATATGTGATTTTTAAACCAGGCCAACAGGGGGTAAATTTTAAGAATCAAGACGAAGCTCCAAGGAATCAACATGTTGACTTGAATCAATCGCAGAGTTTGTTGGCCCAGGTATCAGTCAATGAAAATCGTTGCGAAAATCCGACTCTTCCTCATTTGACTTCTCAGCTACTGAATAGGATGCTGGACGTGAATTCCACTACCACTGACAATCGTGAAGGAATGGTTGAACCACCAGAAGGTCTCTTGGAACAGTAAATTTTTGTAAATATTTTCTAAAAGGTTATTCAATTTCTGACTTCAGTGTGCAGCACAAAACTATGACTGCTCTATCATCATTAACACGTAAAGCTATAAATTTCTAACGTATCATTGTATTATTGTATAAATTATGCTTACATTGTGGAGATACATTATATCGTCGGCTGAAGTCCAAAAGGAGCTGTATCCAGAAATCGCTTACACGAGATTAAGCATGTACTCACATTCATGAGCGATTTTTGCATATAGCTCCTTTGGGACTTTTGCCGACGATATGTATTTGAGAAAATATTTTAGTATTTCCAGTACACTATTTTTAACATTAAATAGTATATAGCTTAAAGTGACATGTATTTTCATTTGGTATTTGATACCAAATAAGTTGTCTCTTTATATTTTAAGTTTTTATTATGTAAATGTTATTATGCAATTGTATTGCTTATTTGTATTTTATTTGGACCTACCCAATATTTTTTGTATTCGACTTATCATACATGTAGCGTATAAGTTTTTACTATTTGCTACTTTGTTAATATCAATACACTGCCTTTGTTGTTTAAAACAATACAGCTTACATGACAGTAGTTTCGTCTATTTATTTGTTGGATTTGTCAGCAACTGCTGCAATCCCCAGAGTACATTCTTGTTATGTTTACAACAATTTGTGGTATGAAGAGATGTAAATACTTTTACTACAAAATATATTAAGGAAAGTATAGTAACAAAATTAATTATATTTTCTCCTTGTTCCTATTTGTTTTTACATTAGGATATTTGAAATTCTACCAACGACAAATATTTTGTTAAATTTTGTGAGTTTTAATTTGGTCAAACATATCTTGGTATTTTAATTTAAATTGTCTTGAAAATTACATGACAATTTTTTGGTAGAAACTTCTTGAGGTTTAAATCTACGTGTGTTTTATAGGATTTGCACGAAAAAATATGCTACACTAAAGAATAATTACAGAGCACTACAACTGCCTTATATTAATTAATTGTGCCCAAATAATTTCTTCACACCTCAGTGTAATAAAGTCAATTATTTTCTGTCAAATCCAATCACCCGTTTCCATGGTAGAACCTGCGAAAGACAAGACTTTGGGGCGTCAAAATCTACAATTTATTACTATTTTAATTATTTGAGCATTATTTGTGATAATACACAGGAATAAATAATAACGGATATTTATATAGCAAATAGAAAAACGCCCGGACCCACCCTTTTTAGGGCACCGCAGGAGCCCTTATAAGATTGTCATGTTGTACGTCCGTACGTCCGTACATCCGTATGTCCGTACATCCGTACGTCCGAGGACACGATTGCTCCAAAACTAAGCGACCGATTTCAATGAAATTTTTACTGAAGGTTCGTTAGATGACCTTTATGGATGAGTTTTTGGTTGAAATCGGACCGGGGGTTCGGGATTAAAAAAATAAAAACCAAATTTTTTTTTTATGAAAAATTTATTTTTGCCTAAAAAACACTTTTCTGCAATAAAAAATTTTTTTTGGTTCAAAATTATTTGAACCAAAATTATTTTTGCCTAAAATACATTTTACTACGGCGGAATGAGAAATTATATACATTTTAGAACAAAAACCAAATCGAGAATGTGTGATACTTTCCATCTTAAAGAGCCCCAACACCTGCGGTACCCTTCGCAGAAGCACCCCTTTAGGGGTGCCATGAATCGTTGCGGAGCGACGATTTTTGTTTTACTCGCAGTCTACATTTTGACTTTACTACACCTTGCCAGTCCATAAGTTTTCTGCAGTTGCAAAAATTCACACCTTCCCGAAGTCCCCACACCAATGTTGGGCCCCATCTTCCTAAAATAAATGTTTAAAGGTTACCACGTCGCAATATTTGTAGTATCTGCCCCAATTTGAGTATGCAGACAAGGAAAGGACAAGACTTCAAGGAACCAATAAAAAATGGCGAATATTCCGTTTATACGAAAACACCTTCGATCAATTTGTTGGGGTATTTTGGTGCTGATTTTGGGCCTGGCAACTCTCCAAAACTTCAAAGGAATCCAAAATAAATTTGATTCATTACGTTATTTCATTGGTCTTCGCAGTGACCCTTATTTTTCCTGCCTGCATGTACTTAAATCTTATAAGGGCGGGAAATGAAACTTTGAAATTTGCTTATGATTTCATGCACTACGGGACACAATTTCAAGGTAAATTTTATATATTTTAGCGTTTAGAATTTTTATGGGATTGTGGCCTGAAATTTCATCCATTACTTTGTCATCAACTTTTTAATTTGAATTTTTGCGCGGGAAATGTTTTCAGAAAAATATGTCCTACCTCGTGATCTGGAGCGGCAACGTTCAAAAATATTTGATTCCTCTGGACGATTTATTGCCAGTCTTTGGTATTTGGAAGTCATTGCTTTTAACTCTATCGGATTGGCTACCTTAATTTTACCAGACATGCCGATTCTACTGACAGGAATATCTGAGCTTCCCAATTACTTGTACTACCCTTTGTTAATTACACAAGGAATTATAATTGATTTGTTCTTAACATCTTGGTATGTCAACCATAGAGCATTAATGCTTTTCCTGGAATCGAATATTTATTTGGACTGATTTACATGTTAAAAGAAATGGAATAAATTTCATGAGAAAAAGTTAAAAAAAACAGGAATTTCTAACGAATTTTTCCTTATGGTCAGCAAAAATACACAACAGTGGCCAAGTTCGCTGGCTATGATTCAGAGTTGGAAAAATAAGGTTATAATAATACGCCTTGGGCGAAGAAATCAATTGGCTCTTTAAAGCCCATTGGACTGACTATGGGTGGGTTTTATTTTGTTGATCGGGGGATGCTCTTGCAAATTTATAGGAGTATTTTGACGGGAACTGCGGATTTGCTCATTTTTGGGTAGCGACAGAAATTAGCAAAAAATTGATACCAAAATTTAAAATAAACGTTTTTTCATTAACGATAATTTGTTGTGGAAAATTTCGCATGCATTTTTATGACTGGATTTTTCGCATAATATGTAGCGAGTTTTTACCTTAAAAATCAATAGCTTCAAGTTCCATGTGCTTTATGATATTAATGACATACGTAAATAAAAGATTGTCTAGTTTCATTATGGACCAAAACCTGGTTCATGTTAATTTCGTCAAATATTAAGCTATCCCTGTTGCTTTTACAGCGTTAATTCCGAAAAAACGTAATGCAATTCTCACGTACCTTCCGGTTACTTCGTCCTATAATTCCTGCACCCCCAAGGTTGTGACGGGTACAATTAGTTTGAGATAATGCCAACATGGGCAGAACTGCATTTGGATATTTAAAGTAAACGGCGCTAAAGTTTTGCTAAGACTGAGAAAAAAGTGTAAGCTTGGAAATATGACACATCGTATCGTAGGTTAAATTAGGCTAAAAAATATTCATGTGCTCCCAAAATTATATTTTTGGAAAAGATATCCAACCCGCATCCTTTTTTTGAGGGGAGTCTTAAAGTGAATGGGGAAAAAAGCCCAACTGTGCCTGCATCTTTGTAGCCGACAATAATGCAGCAAAAAAGTAAGGACAGTCGAAAAGTAGGGAATACATTTCTCATGTTATTCTCAGCACACATTTTAAATAGGCATTGAGCTCACCTGTTTCATTGTTGAAATTACAATGCCAGTACAGAAGTTAAACAAATCCGATTAGTCTTACCGGTGGAACCAGGAAAACTGATAAAATTATTTCACCTAAATTCTCATTCAATGAAGGCTTGAGCTCATTTATTTCTATAGATGAAATATTAATTTGCAAAGAATTTTTTTCATCCAATAATTTCTAACCCATATTGCTGATCTTCCCCTAATACAGGAGGTTAGAAATGTGTTCATATGAATTTTGATCAAACACAAATGATTTGACACAAATTTTCGACAGTACGTTTGCTTAAATTGGAGGCCCTGCCAACGTTTTGAGCAAAATTTTGAACGGTGGTGTTGAAAATTGGGTCTATAACGCAATAATATAAGCGCAAAGCTAAAGTGAAAAGCAATGGGTGGCGTTAAGGTTCAGCAACTTTAAACTTAATTGTAAAACACATGAGATAATTTTTTTAATGTAAACAATTAGAGGAATTGACAATTGAAGTGTGATCCTTGACCCTTACAATTTTTTCACATGACAAAATCCCATTTAATTTTTTCGTAGTGACTTCAAAATGCACACAAATTTTTTCCTGGGTTTATGTTACTAATAAACGATAGTTCTTGCATGGAATGAGATCCAACTTTTGTGTACATAGTTGGATTGTTTTAGGGTGCAAATTCTGATATTTTTTTCAGGTTTACAGCTAATGCTCGAGTTGAAGCTAATGACGCTTAATCCGTTCTATTGAAAGTTGCTAATTCTGTTGCAGTCTAAGGAAAAGTTGAGAGGAAAAAGTTTTCAAGTGGAGTGGGATGCCTTTCAAGATTCTATCGAATGAAACTAAGAATAAGCTTTCGTTGGAAAACTTATTCTTACATTAAAACTATCTACTTTATTTATCTCAATGCAATATATGTTACTATATAAATCTTTTTTCAGCATTAAAAATCTTTATTAAATCTCCATGTCTTTAGCAGTAATGTTAATGTGTCTATTTATGTAACCTGAGAATTCAAGCAAGTGAATAAATCAATCAAAATTATTTAGTCACATAATTTGCCATTGATTGAAAAATGTGAAGCCAAAAGGGACTACATGTATTCCTGTAGCTGTTCAAGAGCTCAAGTGGCAATGCAATTGAACGTATAAATTCAGACTTCATATATAAATCACTTTCGAGTAATTAAATGGTAAAATTTGGCAAAAATTATGTTCAGCACGCCATATGTTTTTGGAAGATTTGATTTTAAAAAATTCACAAGTTAAAATAGGAAAATCTTGCCCGGCACAGAAATATTATTGTAGGTATCTTGAAAAGCTCTCGCCGAGAGCTTTCGAATGACATTTATCACGTGAAAAATCGAGGGGATCATCACAGTACAAAAAATATACCAACTCCATAAATTGCCGAGCATAATAATTGGCGAATATATATTTCCTAAAACTATGCAAAATTACGAGCAATACTTGGCCAGCCTACAAAAATCCTCATCAGTTTCTGTACCTTTTTCAATTTTTTTCATACTCCTGCACGCAAAAACCTTGAACGACAATGCATCTAGGAATGTATGTGTTGAATTTAACTCTGTTGTATGGACATGGACAGTAGGTCCGCTTGTAGCAATACAACGGCTAAGAATAAAGGTTTGCTTTGAAATACTTTAACTCCCTTTCAATTCAACTATGTATATAATTATTAGTAGCCCTTTAATACTTTAAACCGTCAACTAAACTAAAAAATATTCTGAGCATCCTACCAATCTAAAACAACAAAAGTACGTATTTAGATGTATAGAAAAATTGATTTTCCAATACATTCCTTTAAAGCTGTACATTCCCACAATTTGAATCCTGTTTAAAACGCATTCTATATTTATCTGCTATAGTGAAACAGCCTTCATTCTTGGATTTACTATAGTCTTTGGTGTACTGGAAAATATATCATGCCACTGGGTTTAACACACAAGTTTATAAATATTGTCAGGGTATGAGTAGATAATAATTCCTCAGAATGTACTTATATATGCGGTGGCTCCTTCACAAATGTTTCCAAAAATATCTTTTGAATACATTCAGGTCGTTTCCATTACTAAATCGCCTTTCCTTTCACCTGACCTTACATGAACCAAGGATACAATATAACCTTTCACAGTTTTGATTTCAGTCGCTTCACCAGTCAACTTTTCCATTGAGACCAAGACACTTGATTAAGTGACTCTAAATAAATAGCTATACATCTCTTTAACAAAAATCAATTCAAATTGTCTGACTTATATTCCTCAGTCAGTAAAAAACGAGTCTCCCTGCTTCAAAACTTGCTGTTATTTATTATACATTATAGTATTGAAGTTCAAGACGATAAGGTAATAAAGAATAAATTACTATTATTATTATAATTTGAAAATAAAAATAAATTTCAAAACAAAACAAAAATAATGGTTTTGTAATAGCAATAATAATATTAGCCTTACTATTATTATTGTTTTTACAAAAAAAGTGATCTAATTATTCCGGAAAATTAAGAACACCGCCCTTTCTAATTATTATCTTTACAAGAATTTATTATATTATAATTGAATGCAGAGACAATTATTTATTAAATTGTTCTCAAGCATGAGTCATAATCTCCTAAATGTTTTGGTGTACTGCTACAAGGTGTGAAAATTGGGGAAGGGGAAATGGCATTGGTTAAGATTGAGCCTGACATGGGGGACTCGGTGAGCCCGGGAGGAGATTTTGAGAATAAGATCAGTCCTAATGAATCAAGGTTATTGTCATTCGTGTAGTACGATAATAACTATTATATGCTTACAATTTACTTGTCAAAATTGATCTCACATATGCTGCAAGGTGGTAGTGGAGCTTATTGTTAGTAATAGTGCGTATAATAAATACTGCTTATATGTTACAGCCTGTAGAGTGTAGATGTTCTATAATGCACTGATTCTGTGTATGAGATAGCCTTTAGTAGATTTGTGTGCAGGGCGAAAAATAATGTGCCGCAGGGCATAAACAACGGAGTCATGACTGGGGGGCTCAAAACTATATATGGCTTTGTATCCCCCGGCAATTGAATTTTTAACACCTTATGTATAAATGTAAAGAAACATCATTATTACTGTTTTAAAAGCAATTTTAAAGAAAAATTGTGATGTTTTGAGAACTTATAAAATTGGCAAAGACTGTTTGTTCGAGAAAATTTGCTAAATATTTACAGGGGTTTTCAAACTTTGGTCAAAAGTGGCATAAAAAACACAATTTTCAGGTATTTTGTCAAATTTCCGGGGGTACATAATACTTATTGTATCCCTCTTGGGTTTTTTTAAGTGGGGGTACATGTACACCCGCTGGTTAGCCCCTAAATGTGGGTACACAAGGGCGGACGGGTACCAAAAATGAACACATAAATTTGGCTCATTTTCAAGTACTAAAATATATATTATCTACAATCTAATTCTAGTAATAATCACCTCCTAAGCACGTTTTTCGATGATAGTCACTTTTTTTATGTCACGGTGTCCCATGTACTCTGAGAGTACTCTAGTTTAAAAATTCACCAACTTTTTCCAATGAATTTTATGGCTCTTATCAATTTAGGCAAATGCTGCGGACATGTATGAAGCGGGCCTTATTTACCGTTAAATGTGGCCAGCTTGACAGATCAGTATTCACTTTTATTCGCTCTAAATTAATTAATGCCCTAAATAAAGGGAATGGCCTATCATAGATAAAGAAGTTGCGGAGCTTGATACAAAATTTTGAAGCTAATCAGAAAATCCAATGCGATTTTTGCTATTATTAAGCTAAAAATTACAAATTATCTCAAATGACGATGGGACAGCATGAAGTAAAATGTGTGGTGGGCATGATGAGCCTCCAGTGAATTTAACGAACTTAATTAAAGGTGGGACAACGGGGCATAAAAAGTTGACGCCATTAAAAATCCGCCTTATTATGGCAAATACATTCGTGGCAGTACTATATAATATGCTACATTAATAAACAGGCCAATCAAAGGTATTGTTCTTTCCCAAAAATAATAATCAGTTACTCAACTTTAGAAGTTTAAATAAATTGATTCCCTCTCAACGAACGGGCGCCTTCATTTGTAGTAAATATCATAGAAAAAATTCCATTCTTATAGCTTGTAGAATATTTTGAAAGAGCTTTTTTAACGCTTTTGTAAAAAAAATATTCAATATGTAAATCGAACTTGAACTAATTAGTAATTTTTTTTGATTTTTTCAGAATGGCTTATGAAACAAATGTAAGTAAGATTTTCACAGCTTATAATTTTTACCTTCTATGAATACGTGGGAAATAATAAGGTTGGAAAGTAAAACCGAACTTGGACAGATTTCTCTGTTGTCAGCCTTTCAAGTTTTAGTATATATAAGATTTTTTCGGGGATTTTTGCTCTATTTTTTAATGCAGTACACGAGACAGTGAAATAACTTTGAGGAGAGAATATCGTTTTAAAAAATTATTTATTGGGAAAATGTAAAATGACACACGGAAGAAAAACCTTTGAGGTGTAACATGTGTCAGAACCTCCTCATAAAAGCTTTATCATTAAGGTTGATTTTTGCTGAAAGGATTTTTTTGTAGAGTTAACCACTCGGGTATGTATTTGGGTTGTTGTCAATGATTGTATGGTTGTAATATAAATTATATTTATAGTGTGTGAGTTCTCTTTTCATCTGCAATGAAACATGGAAAGAAGTTTGGGTGTAGTTTTTATCAATGATTTGAATAATCTTTCGTACCAAGAATTAAATTATTATTATTTAACTTTTAACAAACGAATATTTCAGCATCTCCTCGGACCATTCATCAAAATGTTTTGTTATTGTTTCAAAAAATGGACTATGGTTCCGCCTGAAACACCTTATTTTGTGCATTGTTGTTCGGCGAATTGTGGCTTACTTTTTCGGACAGGTAATAATATGTAGCTATTGATGACATAACATTCTGATTGCTGTGCTCGAAACAAATGATATTGTTTTGTCTGGGACGCCTACATTCATTTTTTGCATGAGCTGTTGCTATTACCAATGAATGAGGACATTTGGATTTTTAAAACAATTCAAATGCGTTTATTCAGTAATTAAAAAATAATTCAAATGTAAAACTGGAAATTTGCAGGAGAAGCGTTTAAGCAGCTTACCGCGGCTGAAAACAAGGCCATAGTGGCAATGATTTGCGGCTCAGGTTCTCAAGGAGTTACAATTACAGCCGAGCGCAGAGGTGGGGGTATACCACTACCGAAGGTATAGAACCAATAAATTCTCGGATTTCAATTTTTTTCCAGGCTTCGCAATAAAGAGGGTGCACTATTAGTCCAAACATGAAAAAAAAGAGTTCTAGGAATTTAGAAAAAAACCGAAGTTGCGGATTGAAGTGCCACCACCCACTATTTTGAGACGTTACACCCCTGCGCAACTTTTTGCAAAACATTTATGCTATGACACCATTCCGCCGTCCAAAGGGTGGCCGGAAGTCAAATTCTTTAACATTACGTAAATGGAGAGACATGGCTTACGCGTTCATAAAATGTTAAAAAAATTATGCAGATTTTTGTGAAAGTTTTACCTAATGCATATTATAGCAATTTACACTACTATGTAATATCCTTCTGAAGTTTAAGGAACTTTGATGTAATACAGCATTCGATGTACTCCACGTAGAGACACGAAGTCGATAAATTCGGAACGCTTAATATTTTACCTTTCAGAATTGTCATTGCTCAAATTTTTAATCCTTCCGGGACCGAAGATATAAGAAATTTAATCGGAGGAATATTTTTAATTTATGTATTTAGGGAACCCCTACTAATTGCCCCCGAATTTTGAGGCATACTATTCTCCCCAGTTGCTCACATTCCGCTTCCTACATCCTGGTATAATGTCTCAAAATAGTGGGTGGTGGCACTTCAACCCGTAACTTCGGTTTTTTTGAAAATTACGAGAACTCAGTTTTTTTTGTGTTTGGGCTAATATAGCGGGGTGTGAAAAGGTAGGATCTTGTATGGGGAAGAGCTTTAGACCCAGGATTACTATGTATATAAAACTTAATGTAATTTTACTTTTAGGTTGTGAAAGTCGTACCATTTCAAGAAAATTATGGTAAGGATAACATTTTCCAACACATTTGTTCCAGCGTAAATAGCAGGATTCGCATATTTATTATACTCACACATGATTTTTAAAGTAGGTCAACAAGAAGAAAGCTTTCATAATCAGGATATCGTTCAAAAAGAAGTTACAACCCATCCACCTGTCAATCTGAACCCACCACCGGATTCTTTGAGTGACGAAAATCGTCAACAAGTTTTAAGCCTTCTTCCTTCGACCACTCAAGTAATCCAGATTGTTCCGGCGGTCGTCAGTCCAACTACTAATGACAGACAAGAAGGAATTTTACAGCCAACAGAAATCAACTTACAGAGGGAAATTTGTGATAATGCAACTGACATGTTTGAGGAGAATAGGAGTAACACTTAAAATGTTAAAAGAGAGGCAAGAGCAATAAGTCGTTTTTAATGTTTTAAAAGATGATTCAATTCAACTCTTGGCTTATTTAAATGTATTTGATGAGGACTTACACGGTATTTTTTGTATTATATATTTGACTAATAATGAGCTTTTTACTTGCAATTTGCAAGAGTATTTGACTTAACCTGTAACCATTGTTTTTATGCCCTTGGGTAAAGTCGTGATTGATCCTAGAAATACAATCATTCTCAAATTCATTTTTAATTCCTTCAAGCATTTCCTCAACATTTGGGACACAATGCTAATTGCAAAAAGAAATTCAAGGATTTCAAGGGAAAATGGTATTGTCAATTGCAACTAAACAATCAATCGCACTAAAATCACTGCAGTACAAACCAATGTGACCCATGGAATATAAATATTTTGGTCATTCCAAGCATTTCAAATCGCACGGTTTGAATTTTGAGTGATGCTATCCGATAGATTTGATGCATATATAAACCAATGATCCGGCCTTGTTTGGCTGTTATTAAAAAGCATGGAAAATTTCAAGCCCAAGTCTCTCAAAAATTTTTGAAAAAAATCACTGGAAATCCCACGACTTTTTACAAATTTTCACCAACCATTTAATTACCACCACATTAATTACTAAAATCAACCTGTAGAAATTTGTTTAGGCTACCTTTCACATCCACTTCATTTTGGCTGCACATGACAAAGATTCATAGTCTTACCACAATACGTATGAAGTGTAAATTATGCCACGCAATATCAAAACGTCTCTTTGTAAATTCTTTTATTTTTCGCCGAAAACCTGTCAGATAGTGAAATTGATCGATATTTTAATTAATACCACACTGATTTTGTTTTTCTGGGAAATCTAAATGGATTTCCACGGATTAAGCGATTCATGTTTTATCAGTCCAAAATTACGCAGCACCCATAACGGGAATTTATAATTTGTTTGGAAAATAAATAATGTCTAGCTTGCAAATAAATATTAAATGACAGTTTCAACTTGAAATGACTTAATTTGCACCTGAGTACTTTTCACTCAAGCCTCATTGTGATTATAAACCGAGGTATAAAATGAATAACTTTGAGTAATTTGGTCAGACAGAATTGTAAACAGTTGAGGAACTTCCCTTAAGAGTTTTCGCAAAGCTGCAGTTTTTTTGCATTTTTTTCAATTTTACTCCTGCTCCAGTAGTGACAAAAAACGGATTTTACAACATGGCATTTCTTTTGTTCCTAATTCTGGCGGTTATTCCTGAGTGTTTTTGCAGTAAGTAAAATACATATTTGCAAAGCTTTTCATGTACTTAATGTTTTGGAACTAAACCAAGTTTGGTACTCTCAAACGTTTATGGTATTCCTACACGCTGTTTCTCTTTCAAAATGAAAGCAAATTTTGTCATATTAGAAAAAATAATATTATTATGTTCTTCAAAAGTATTGATTTGGGGTAAAATTGTTGTGGTTGTTTGATTTTTTCCAAAGGCAATGAAAATATTTTCTCTTTTTCATAAAATTCGAAAAAGAGGTCAAGGCAAATATACGGTAATGACGTAAATGAACAGAATTTTACCTAATTTTTCGGTGTTGCCTTCAGATGTGGCGTGACCTTAAATCTTAGTAGGGGAAATGCATGGAGCGCTGTAATGGCATCTCAAAGTTTGTAATGCAGTTTGTAATTGCTTTGGACATTAAATATTTACCTTACAAATAAATTTTGATTGACAGTTTTAATTTGAAAAAGCTCAATTTGCACTTGAGTAATTTTTGCTCCGCTCCTTTATGTATATAAATCGAGGTATAAAAGGCATAACTTCCAGTAATTTGGCCAGAAATAAAATTGCACCCAGGAACTTCCCTTAAGAACTTCGGCAAAACTATAGTTTTTTTTATAATTTTCCAATATTATCCCTGCACATGTGACAATAAAAGAAATTTTCCACTATGAAATTTGTCTGGTTCCTTCTGGCGGTCATTCCTGCATTTTTTTTGTCGTAAGAAAACGTTTGTAAAACATTTTTTATTTACTTCATATTCTGCAGCTCCCCGAACTTTGGGATCCCTAAATTTTATCAGCTTTCCAACGCGCTGTTTCTCTGAAAAGACAAAATTTTGAATTATTGGGAAAAAATAATGATAATTGAAAATATAGATATGGTGTAAAATTTTATAACATATATAATTATTGGATTAAATTTATGTTTTTCTTATTTGCAGAAGAGGGTAA
The DNA here is from genome assembly GCA_034693705.1 of Spatulosminthurus flaviceps. NCBI lineage: Eukaryota > Metazoa > Arthropoda > Collembola > Symphypleona > Sminthuridae > Spatulosminthurus > Spatulosminthurus flaviceps. Next base: position 16,440 of record JAQFXU010000970.1, read on the forward strand.
ATATTTTATCCACAATAAGCCGATTTAAAAACGTGTAGATGTAGATGTATTTTAGTCTCTCGCTCCAACAAAATGATCCATGGCTAGTAAATATTTTGGAGAAAAATATCCAACTACTTCCCAAAGATCTGATTGTGATTAATTCAAAGTTAACTGTTACAGACCAGGAGAATAACAGCGGTCCATCCACTGAAGACAAATATATTATTGAGCCAAATGTAATTTCCCCTTCGAATTCTTATCAAAGAGGTAAAAGAGACTTGAATGATTTTATTAAAACAGAGTCCATTTTAAATGGAGCTGAATTGAAATTCTCCTGAATGTAAATAATTACAACAGATTGTGGTGGAGTGATTCCGATTTCCCCCATATTCGACTCACATATAATGTACAAGGAAGGACAATTATACGACCCCGGAGAGGTTTGCGTCTGGATTCTTGCTCCTCAAGACGGCGTGAATAATGTTCAAGTTACAGTCCAACAAAATTTTCCATCCGGCAAATACGACGGAATATCAGTTTATTTTTTGAATCAGACTGGTCTCACCGGACATAAACTGTAAATGCAATTTTTATTTTAATACTACATAAAAATGGGTACATATAATATAAATGAGCGAAAATAATTCAAAACTCAAAACGAATTGACTTTTAAATTGAAAACAGGCCAAAAACAAACACTGACTTTAATTTCAACACTCCTCTCGCCTTCCTCGTTTTTTTATCCTACGACTACCAGTCTAATGGTTTTTACATTTACATCCGTTCCACTGGTGTTTCTGGCCCAAGATCAACAACTGCTGCGTACCATGTGAGAAAGGATGAAGGAAAATTCTCCTATCCAATGGTTGAAGATCCAATGAGAAATAAGCGTACAGCTGTGGCCCTTATTTTACAAAAGAATCACCCGGGATGGATTAACTTTCTTTTGGAAATTAATCTTAAAAATGTTGAGATTGATGAAAATGATATCATCCTAATGTACAGCTTGAATGCACGCGGGTCTTCTGAACTGGCTCTTGTTGGAAGGTTTCTTATCGTTTTATTACTTTCCCATTACAAGAGCAGGAATTTGTAAAAAATAAATGATCGGTCTCCTAAGGAATTGACTTATAAGTAACTCATATTTTTGTGTAGTTGGATTGTTTTAAGCTGGAAATTATGACAATTTTCCAGGTTTACAGAGGATGCTCAAGTTGAAGTTACTGGTCATAATCCTTTGCTAACTCTTTTGGAGTCGAAGGATACGTTGAAAAAAAAGGGTTTCCAAGTTGAGTGGAAGATTTTTCAAGATTCTATCAAATGAAATGGAGATGTCGATGGAAGAGTTCTTCTTGTATAAAAATTACATTTAAAAATTTTTGTTGTAAGTTTAACTTTGATTCACGGAAGGGGCAATAAAATTCAATATTTACAATTAACAAAGCGTTTGGACAAGGTGAAAATAATTTTAACCGTGAATGTTATATTTAATCATAAAAAAATTTAAATAACGATTCTCCTTCTCTGAATTTAAGACTTGAAAGTCAAACACAATAATAATTACACAGATTTAGCAAGAAAAATGGTTGAAATGAATACAAAATATATTTTGAGTAAGTCCACGAGGAACATGATAGGCCAAAACATTTTAGAGAAATATGATGATAGTTATTAACACGTTGAATAGCTACCTTAATCTACTCAAAATAGTAGTAACATTTTTGAGAAAATTTAAATGGTTGAATGGAGTTAAAAATCAATCATTTTGTACTTTAGGCTAAGTCTCAGGAACTAACCAGCCAATTTGGCTCTTTCGAACAAAAATGTTTAGAAACATTGTCTCTTATGCTGACTTTTAAGGTTATTTAAATTTCGGACTTTTAACCCATTTATCAGAGAAAATGGAAGCCCATTTTTGGATGGCACAGGATGATAAAAACCCATTTAACCCGTTATGTCATTAATTTGTTAGAAATTTAAAACATGCTACGCTAAAACTTTTTAAAACAAACATTGTGCACCAAAACGGGTCGATTTCTAACGTTCCTTTTGGAAATAGTAGAACGTGATAAACCGAATTAGGGACACACGGATTAATTATTTCCAGCTTTATTCCTATAACCGGAACTTCAGAAACCGGGTTTGGTATAATAAATCTTTATTCATCAATTCTCTAGCTAATGACTAAGCTCCCACTGATCTTTTCATTATTCTGCTCCGACGAAGCTGAATATAGTCGCTACAGCTCAAGCTTGTACATTTTGCAATGCATTTATGCAAGAAACCGGGTCTACAAATCTTTTTCGATCCAGGTAATAATTTATTAAATTCGTGAATTGGATAAAGAAATAAAACTGTACAGGATTTTGTATGTAGAAATTAAAGAATTAACCTACTTCTACTTCAAAGTATATTATACAGAGCCATACAACTTCAATATGTGCAACTCATAATCTAGACGCTACTTTTCCACTAAATTTATTCATTACTAGTGCTTAATATAATAAATTAATATAGATATAACTATTGTAATTACCAATCCTACCCTGCAGAAAAATATTTCTGTCATTCTGTGTAACGCTACGCTGAGCAAAGGGTCATTGTTTATTTCATGCTTAAAAGTGCTCTCTAATGAGGCCAGCAATTTACTTAGGTGTAACGCCTAAAGATTTATTGCTGGCTTCCGCCGTGAACAAATGTTTAACAAGATTTCCATCATATTAACTACGTATCCCTGTACGCTATTACCAAACTGGCTACATTATTAACCACAATCCCCAAAATCGTTAACAGAAGACATCTGTCAATGTAGAAGAACCCTCCAACGCTAATTCGAAGAGGCCTCACGGACATCCTGTACCGTCCAAACCATGGATTCGAAATTCCTTTCCAAGAGCTCAACGTGTCCACACAGCTCTCATTCACTTGGCCAAATATTCCAAATGCGCTACACAAAACAAGAAATGCCGACAGCGCTCCGATGAGATTCCTTGCGTCTTGAAATATAATGGCGAGAAATAGTCGAACGACAACCAAGACAAGGCCAATCACTTCGAAAAGCAGGGAGCACAAGCTGTTTACTTCATTGTAGACGCAATGTAGCACCCCAAGTCGCAGGTACGACCGAGTCAATGGAGAAAGTTGGGAGCACGCAGGGGTCACACCCGGATTATACATTGTCCTATAAATATTTGTATACATAATTTAATCCTAGAGAATTAAACAGCATCATTTGAATAATAATACAAGCTGCCATATTTTACATTCATGCAGAATACTACTATCTATGATGGGCACTACAAATCATTTGTTCAAAATTCTAACCGGAGATCCTTGAGTGAAGCTGTTGCGTAGAGGGAATAACTCACGCAATTCATTCCCACAAAGACCAATATGTAAACATGAAAGCAAGTCACGTTGAACTGGGCCAGCATGAATGGAAACTTGGTCCAAAATGGTATTTCCACCGTTCCCATGAAATCCGTCAAGATTGAGGATAGTAATTCCGGGCTTTGTGGAGCATTCAAGATTTTTCCAGCTCGCAGAATCCCGGAAAATACGGTTCCAAAAAGGGCTGCATTCGAGAACATGCTGATTTTTTTGGATAGATATTTTTCTTCGTCCTTTCCACTTTTATTCCACCCATGGAACCTGGAATTTCCTGTAAAAATCATTAAAAATGAGAAAACCAAATATTTCACAAATTGCAGCCATGAATAAATTTGTTTGATGAAGAGGACCAAACAAATTCCTCTTATACCTCGTATTTCTTCCGCATTGGCGATACTTTCATTGAATTGGAAATGTATTGTACCCCAAGTCTTCCAGAATAAGTAGTGGTTCAAATTTATCCCAATGTATACAAATGGGAAAAAGAAACCCGTCAATTGGTCCTTCATTGTTGAGTCCTCCCTCTGGATTGTTTGAATGTAACGAGTGACAAGAAAAGCCTCGTAGATGAGTACCAGGGCCGAATTCCCATAATATGTCCATTTAAATATCCTTTTGTCGATGAAGGTAAGCTCTTCCCTTGTTGTATCATACTTGTATGGGGAGTAACGGATTTTATGCCCGATATTAAAAAACCTTTGAAAAGCTATAACTGTAGATTTTTTCTCTGGCATTTTTCTCCTACATAGAACCACTATTAAAGGAAAATATGAAAATCTGGCAAAGTTGAGGGTTCGGTAGATCCACAAGTTTTCTCAATTATCAATCAGCAGTGGCCGCATTCATATTGAAGCCTCGAAATTCATGTATTTTCTCAAATTCGCACATCCAATTTTCCTCCACCCACGTTGATAGCTAAAAAGGAAGTTATGAACGTTGATGTTAATTATTGTACTGATATTGTGTTTAACGAATTCAAAATGTTGATTCCACCTTTCCCATAGGCAAATAATTTGTGGGAAATAATAAATAAATTTTTCACACTTTTGCTCAATGCAATTATTGCTCCTTTGTCAAATATTTTAATAATAATGCTACTCAAAAGGGACTGTGTTTCTGTTAATGACCGCTGTACATATACATTTTTATACGTTGAACAAAGTATGAGTCGTAGTGGTGGCGTGAGGAGATTCGACTATATCACTCTTCAAATATATGTACAGTTCAATTAAACCAGTTCTGGTAGCCTGAGAGTTTGTCCAAAATTCACATTTTTCATGTAGGAAATATTTGCGTTGTATTATTGTATAAGTTTTGACGACAAGGCTTGAATAGGCTTATATTACAATTAGGTTTGAGAGTTTTGAATGGTTGTATTTAACAAATGTGTGAAAGGTCTAAATTGTGATTTTAATAACCTTGTTAGATAATTACGGCACGTGTAAATGAGTGGTAAATTGTTGCCTAGTAGCATATAGACTTTTTTAATATTCAGAATTTCAAAAATTAAGAGATGTCAATAAAAGTAGTTAAAATGTCGCGGCGTGTATTATTATTTTACTGCCACAGTTTTGAAATGTGTTCCAAGCTATTCAATTATGCTTATATATTGCTTATATAGATATATTTAATTGCTTATATTTTGCTCAATTTTCTCAGTCAGAATTTATTTATCACAATAAAATAATTACACTCTATAAAAACGATCTATACTAATCAACTAATCATATATTTTACCAATACATTTCCTCCACTTTCCACAACAGCATGGAATAGAAAATATTCATATACATGTATGTGTATACATATGGTGCGTCATTTGTAATAATGACATTAGAAATTATAAAGACTCATCGCTGTCGAGTTTTTAATGTGTAGGAGATGCATATAAACATTTTTTTCACAATTATCTCGTAATAATTAAATCCTTAGAATGTAATTAAGAGCATTAGACGGTCATTATTACACAGAGTTTGGTTGAATGTTGCCACAGGTTGATAATTTAGTCATGTGTTTTTCCTTGCGAATTTAGGACGAAGTGTCATTCCTACACTGGACGGTATATGTACACAATGAAAAAAAGATCCGTTTTATGCACAACCGTTTTGTTTGATTTATATTGGAGTTGGTAAAAAACGCATTACAAAAAGAACTTAATTAGAAAAGCATTAAAGTTGGAATTTTAGGGGCCCACATTTCTAATTTCTAACCCCTGACTGAGCAACAGAGTTAATAGCGAATTCCGGCAATAATAATACAGGACTTATATAGTCGGCTAAAGTGCAAAAGGGGCTATATGCAGACACCGCTTATACATGGTAACGCATGTTAATTCCCGTTTAAGCGATTTCTGCATATATCCCCTTTTGCACTTTAGCCGACGATATACAATTTTTCTTGGGGTCCAATAATAATTATTATTGGACCCCAAGAAAAATTGGATATAAATCCTGTATAATTAAAACTCCCAAGTGTTTAATACTATGCCAAAATTACTTTCCTTGCGGGGTCAAGATAAAATTTAATTTAATCATCCATTTATGAAATGATAAAAGCTCACGTTTTATTTTATCATTACCATATTTCACCATGTTAGCCAATATCTATTAAAAATGGCCTGCTTGTAACCTATATGAGTTGTTACACTAAAGTAGGGCAGCCACTTAGCTTGGCGAACTTGTACTAAACCCATTCAGGAAAATGTAGTAAACGGCGTCAAAGTTCAACAAAGAAATAAAAGCTCATCAATAATAATAATAATAATTATTATTATTATTGATGAGCTTTCAATTGCAAAAATATTTGTAATATAAATCGTTAATGAAGTTACCAGAATGAAACCGTAGGTTCATATGGACGAAATTTTAAAAGAATAAAAGTAATTACAAATAAGTTAGTTTTCACAAAATATTCAAAAAAGGCTGTTTTTATTGAGACACATTAACTACAACAGTTTCGGCCCGTTTGTGCTCCCTAGATTGTGTTAAATCGACTTAAGAAAAAATTTGTTATGTTGGAAAATCATTGACGCTTCTTCCTCAAATCTTTACTTGGCTTTGATCCAGTAACAATTCCAATTACCTCCCGAACCGTCCCTACCATTAGAAATACTGCAGCTAAGAAAATTAGGGCCAAAAATCCTACCACATCCAACAAGTAATATTCAATGAAGCTCAGTTCCCTTGATGAAGACTGAAGATGTTTGGTTCCCTTATGACGAAGGACATACTCCGTCCAGTAAATAGCCCTTTCCAGTGGTGTCATGGGTTGGTCTCTAAACTGCAACGAAATAGCCTTCGCATTTTGAGCGTACCTTAAAAAATCCGATTTCTCTCATTAAAAATGATTCTTCAGTCTTTAAAATGGGAAAAAGCCTAATATTTTCATAACAAGATTGAGACACTGAATTACAGAGTTGGATTTACGTACTTTGGATTATTCAAAACGGCGTTGATGGCTGCGGATAATTTTTCCTTAGACAATTCCAGAATTTCCAAAGCCACAGCAAAACCTTTTTGCTCGGAATTTTTAGCGTTGAGATCCTGATCAGCAAAGATTGGTATGGAAATGAGGGGTACTGCGTTATAAATTGCTTCTTGAGTGCTTAAGGCTCCTCCGTGTGTAATAAATAGTCGGATATTTGGGTGACCTGAAAATAATAATTATATTGTTAAAAGATTTTCTTCCAAATTTTAAGCATGCATTTTACGTGGTTTTTCCTACCTAAAATATCATTTTGAGGGAGCCATTTTCCAATTTTAACATTTGGTGGCAAATTTTCTAATTCAGCTTCAAATTTCCAAAGCACTCGCTGCTTTAACTGGGCAAAAACTCCCAAAATCATTTTTCTCATTTCTTGGGAGAAAAACTGGGAATTTACCATGGAGCCCATGCTGAAGTATATGACACCGTCCTTAGCTCCCGTTAAAAAATCGTCAATATCCTAAAAATAAAAACAAATATTTTAAAAAAATATCACGAAATTTTAAAAATTTTGAAAAATTCATGAATTTAAAAAATCCAAAAAGTCATGAAATACGAAACTTTTCGAAAAAACAAATTTTTGTTGAACCTTTGGCAGAGGCTTGGTCGGTAAACACTGAATCCCTCCAATTTCAATCACATCCGGCAAAACCGGTGCGGGAGCACTCAATGTAAAATGTGAGTTAGAAAAAATGAAACTCACATTTTTATGGATTTCATTCACCCCAGGGATGTCATCCCCCAAATATTTCCTGTATATTTTTTCCATTGCAGGATAATAAAAATATTTGTTATTCATAGCCCAATGAAATGCCAAAAAAGCATTTTCCATCCTTTCAAAAAATGACATTTTCCCAACTGGCGAACGCGGTGGACCCAGAGCAAATGGGACAAAACTCGGGGGTAACTTCATCCCACTCATTTCATAAGCCTCCGTAAAAGGAACTAAGGTATTGAGCAATATAAACGGGGCCTCAAATCTGTACAATACACCAGAAAAACATTGGCCAAAGAAAATATTGCGAAAAACTAAATCAAATTTTTCTTTCATCGCCTCTTGAAATTCCTGATTCTCGTATACTTTCTCGCAGGCCCTGCTCACAAAATCATAATGGGAAAATGTAAAGGAAGTGTAACGACCCATTTGCCTTCGAGATTCCACAGGATTCGTGAATCCATCCCCAACAAATTCTTTGTAAGTAACGGGAACAAATTCACGGATATTTTTTGGAAAATTGTACTTGGATTTTATTATGGATGCCACCACAATTTCATGGCCTCGTTCAGCTAACGAGTCAATCAATGGAATGTAAACTTGCTTCTCGCTTATTGTTGTTAAGGGGATCATGAAAAATATTTTGGCTGAAAATGCCCAGGAAATTTGGCATAGGATTATGAAAAATAGATGGAAAATTATCTTTGATTTCATTTTGTACAATTTTATTTTATCGTTTGCCTAATTGTTTCTGGAGAAAAGGTCAGCTCTAAAGGCAATGACGATCTGAGGGCATTGTTTAAATTTCAAAGACATATGCGTAGTAATTATTTTCCAATTTTTATATTTACCTATTATGTAATTAACGTGGACAACGTGAATGGATTTTTATCTCCATTCAAAGACTCACCTTATGCTTCTTATGTAACGTGATATCTCGCTACGTACTTGAATTGCGTGACGACCCATTTCTTACTCATTTGAAGGTCAATAAAAATAATTTTACATGTTTTCTTAAAACGCAAAGTTTAGCATGCAACGCATTTTTTTAGCTGGACAATAATAAAAAACTAAAAATGTACATACATTTGCGGTGCTCTAGCACCCGCCAATTGTCCTTAATTGTATACAGTCAATTTTGGTGCGTGTATTTTTGAGAAAATTCCGTGAAATTTGGAATTTTTATGAAAATTGTAATGTGTATGAAATTTGAAGTTTTTACGAAATTTGAAATATGTTGAAAACATTTTGAAATTTTATTGCAGATTTTTACAACTTTTTATTCAATCTTTGCAGATGCTTGGGAAGTATAGACACTGAACCTCTCTAATTTCAATCACATCCGGCAAAACAATAAAAGTACAGTCAAGCTTTCCCTGTCGCCAGTGTCGCCTCTCTGTATTCACAGCTAATATAATTTCACTACTTGTAGAAATTTATTGTTGCAAAAGAATTATTTTTGGCCATCATAAGACATTTATTTACTCAGGCCGAAAAGAGTGATTAACCCTTTAGTTGTACTTTTTATGGGAAATATTTTGTAGGAAAAGATAACTTAAATGCGCACATGCTCAAGCATCCCGGGGAAATCTGTTCATCTGTTCTTTCTGCTCTTCCTTCTGAGAAAATTATCAATTTTCTCACATTCACACTTAGCGTTAAATTGCATGAATAATTTATGGGTGGATTTGTACCGTCTTACTGAAGCCTGCACTTATTATTGTCACCAAAATTGTCACGATGACAAGATTCACAAGAGCCAGATCATTTGTTTTGATAGGATATCTAAATTTTTGCCGCGATTACAATATATTATAGGCTATAACCATAATTGATGAGATATCAAATTAATTAATGAAATAAATCAAACATGAAATTACATTCTATTTTATTGTAAACAAATTATGCGTGACAAGGAAAATTGATGAGTAATTTACGACTTTGTTTTTCTTGTCATTGTTAAATAATTTTGCTTTTATTACTAGCTCATTTTCACGATTCCATTGATTCAAAAGAGAAAAAATGGTGGGAATTTTAAAAGTAATGTTACATTTATTTTTCTATAATTTCTTCTAATGGATTATTAGGATAAAATAACAATAATAGCGGGAAAATATGAAAGTAATTTTGCTTTTACCATTTGGTATTTATGGTCATTGGTCACATCCAAGATTTAAGGGTCCAAAAATTCAAGGTTAAAAAAATAATGGCGGGAATTTAAAATGTAATTTGAATCCATCCGTTTTCCTTCATCCAGTCAATAGGCATACGCAGCGCAAGGTTATTGCTGTCAAGATCATTGGTATTGTTGTGAACCAGATTCTAACGGTCCTCTTCCTGAATAAATAAAAAAATAAAAAAAATGAATAGAAACGTACTTTTGGAAAATTCATAATCATAAATTCCTAGTAAAGTACCGGATTGCTGGCTCCTGCAATGGTCATCCAAATTGCCAGGATGACAAGACCAACGAGCAGAGAGATTCTGAAAATGGACAAAAAATTATGGAGAAAAATTTTTTTTTTTAAATGCAGAAATATTATTATCATTATTAAAGGGAAGTAAATAGAAACTTGGAATTAGAAAAAATCACTTTATTTCTTACCTTTTCATTTTCTCAAATTTTTTTCGATTCTCGTTCAACGGACTTCAGAGATATTGACTTGGCGTATGAGGTAAATTAGTTGGGTTGATGATGCCTCTTGTAATGTAAATGATATGATAAACAAGTGCCAATTGACTTTTATACCCCTTGAGTCTATAGTTAGGACATGGTACAAATCTCATCCCAATTTACTATTGTTTTAGAACGTAGAAATAAATAAATAAGTAATAACATTAACAAGTCCGAAAAATTTATGGTGGAAAACAATGGGAAAGTTATGACTGTCCATTTGATTTTGCTAGAGAATCATTGTACGGGTAATTTTATTAGCTTTTTAATTAGAATATATTTTGTTAAGCATGGCTAATGGTAAAACATTTTATTGCATTAATTTTCATTGAATTATTTACCATTTTTGTAGGAGGGTACACAAGGAAAAATACATTAAAAGAATCATTATAAATTATGAAAAGTACATAATTTGCATTGTTATTCAATTTTATTGGCTTTTTCCCAGCAATATCAATAACAAGGCTATGACAAAGAATTCTATTGTTAATTTTTTTGTGCGCAAAAGTATTGCTTGTTAATTGTTGATTTTTACTTGAATAATCTCCAAGAAAAAAATTCCACCAATAATTTTATTCTCACTATACTTTTTTTTAGCACCCAATGCATTTTCTTATTTGGGCAATGATCAATTATTTGCGGTGCTCTAAAGCACCTGGGATTTTTCTCATTCCAGAAAAAATATTTCCAAAAATATCTTTCAACAAAGTTTGGGTCATTGCTATTAAAAGCCTTCCCTTCACTTGTTTTTCATTACAATAATAAATCTCAAGGCTATGACTCCTTCAGGCTTGGGATTAATATTGCTTTATTTAACGGATCCAACTACTCCAAAGGACTTGAAAACTTTTATGAAACTCTGACAAATACTGTTTGTTCAAAATTATTAAGTATTAAGTTGAGTTAATAAATTATTACTAATTATTTGACAATTAAATATTTCATTGGACCAAACAAATTTGTCATAAAAAAATTCCTTGCATATAATTTTTTACATATTTTACATAGGCATTATATGCACACTGTTTGAGTCTTCTAAGTCATTATTTATATTGGAGCATGGTTAGAAGGCATTTCATTAAAAATCATTATTTTCATTTGAATGGGCTCCTACAAAAAACAATACAAAAAAAACTCTTAAAAAAGTAGTTAAAATTCATTTCCCCTTTGATCAATATTGAGCTTTTAACATCCAAATTATTTTCAATGCTAACCTTCAATCCGTTACCACAGCACCTATCTGAATGCTAAAAAGAAAATTATTTTAGAAATAGAGTGGATTTTACTATGCAAAACTACGGATATGTTTATAAATATTTCCAGGATTTTAAAGCATAAAACGCTGGTCCCGCTCCGAAATCCTAACCGCCAACCCTTTTCGTACTTTTATAGCCACTTGAACATATGTGAAAATGCACGTACTACGTACACATTTGATGCTCACGTACCTGCACTTCTATCCTTCCTTTACAAATTTTTCCAAAAATATCTTTAAGCACATTCCACCTTCCCTTCACTTTACCCCACAAGCCTCAAGGATATACCCCTTCAAACTTTCCTTTTACTTTGCTTCATTCAACCTCTCCAAAAACTCAAAAGGACTTGAAGGCTGAAGCAGTTACAAACCCATAAAAGTACCAAGTAAGTCAATAAATAGTTATTTGGAAATAAAATATTTCATTACACTGATATTTTTATAATAACAACAATAATAATATTAATAATCTTACTATTACAAACAGTGCCATAAACATTTTGGATTATTGTGGAAAATTGACTATGTCCTTGATTACATTATTTTTTATATAAATTTTAATGGCTCTATTTTCAAGTTATAATCTCCTATCTCTCTTATATATTTAATAACAATTTGTAGATACAACAAGAGGTGATAAAATTGGGAGAAAAAAATGGCATTTGTAAAGATTGAGCCTGGGACTGGGGATTCAGAGAGCGCGGGAGGAGCCAATTTTGAAAATCAGTTCAGCCCTCTTCCTCTTCCTTATACTGAACCAAGGTTAGATTTTTAAATGAATTTTAGGTTGCGGGAAAAAATTAATGCTTAAAAATTCAAGCTGCCTGTAGACTATGTACGTATATACTAATATAATGCAGGGATATTATGGGTGTACAGGGGGGTACAAAATTCTGCACCCTAAAAAGTACACATACGTTTGGGTCATTTTAAAGTTATTATACATTATAAAAAATATTATTAGGAAAAAAATCTATTCTGTTTTGTTTGTAGAATATTTTAAAGGAGCTTTTCATGGGAAGCAAAACCATTAGTGGTTATGAACTAAAGAGTGTTTATATTTTACTTTTTCAGAGAAGATACGTACGCGGAGGTGAGTTACATCTTTGTTCACAGAAGTTGTAATTTTTCCCAATTAAAAACGTGTATGGATAATAAGTTTTGATCTTGTTCGTTCACAATGTTTTGGGAAATTTTACCCAATAAGAAGGGTAGAAAAGAAATGAAACCCACATAATTTTTGTAAAATTCGTTTTTTAATTGAATTTTTCAGCTTCATCTGAAACCCATGATTAGAAATCGATGCTATTGTGGGAAAAAATGGGAACTGATTCTTCCAGGAATGCCCTCATCCCCATTTTGTTGTTCAACCAACTGTGTTTTGCTTGCGCAACCAGGTAAAGTTATTTTTATGGATTTATCCACATAACTTAAAAATCTTTAAATTTCTATACGTAAATGCTTAATTTATAATCTCAAGTCCCCTCGTTCTGTAATAATTGGAATATTCCAGGAGAATGTTTCCAAAAGGTCAGTAAGATTGTGAACGACAGTATTATGGCAATGATTTCCACCCCGAATTCTCTTGGAGTAGTTCTCAGATTTGACCGAAGTGTTGACCCACCCAAGGTGATTCGAGAAATTCATATTTAAATAACGCACAAATATTTGGTCGGAATTTCTAATACTATTTCAAATTTAATTTGGATTTAGATAATTGATGTTCGTGTTCCCAAGAAATGTTATGCCCGTAAGCTTTTACAATACTCATGTAATAAATTGTTTTTACTTTAAAATTATAAACATGGATTCCTCAAGCTCACTCATGATTTTTGAACCAGTCCAACAAACAGGGGGAAACGTACATGGAAATATCCCTAAAGAAACCGGTCCAGAAATTCCAAGGTATCCTCCTCCTCTGAGTGTGGACCCACACGAAACTGTAAGTGGAGAAATGGCAATGGTTAAGATTGAGCCGGTCAGTGGGGAATCGGAGAGCCCGGGAAGAGCTGATTTGGACAATATGATCAGCCCTGTTTATAGTGTTTACAATGAGCCAAGGTAATTGTAATTCCTTCAATTATCATAGCATTCGCATATTGTACTTTTACGGATTTGTACAAAATATTAGAATAATAATGCTCAACTAATTTAGAAAAAAATTATTTGGATTTTTTTCAGAATGGATTCATACACGGAAGTGAGTTAAATCTTTGTTTACAGCTGTATAAACTTTTGTTGTTTAAATATTTTAATAATATAATTTGATAGAAAAAGAAAAATCTATTTTGAAAGCTAAACGTATAAATGTGGTGGAGCAATTGAAATTGTGTACTGGATTTGAATAATAAATTATCTTTTAAATCAATAACATTTATTATTTACACTTTTTACGAGGATTTTTTTATGACTATTGCAGTATCATCTCGGACCGATGATCAAAAATCGTTGCTTTTGTGGCACAAAATGGAATTTGGTTCGGCCTGGGACGCCAAAATACTGGTTTTGCTGTTCAGTCCATTGTGTGTTCCTCTCACAAACATGTGAGGATATAACCTTATGGATTCCTAATGCAACAACGATGTTTTTATTTCACAGAATAATATCGTCTAATTACAATAATGTTTATTTTTGCTAAATTCCATAATAATTTTTGTGTGCCTTGATATTTTCCAAAATGGTATGATTTTGACCCACTTCATTTGTCAATACATAGTGGCTTGATTTTTATCAAAGTGGTTTAATTTTGACCAGAGAGGCTTGAGATTTTCCAGAGAGACTCGATTTGATTTTCAAGATTGGCTGGATTTTGGCCAAAAATTATTTGGCGAATTTTTATCAAAGCTTTGCAAAAACTTGCATCCGTCCCAAAAGTTGGAACGTTCTTAAATGAACAAAAATTTCTTAAAAATTCAACTGTATCTAATGTATGCTATAACTCTATGGTTTACAGACGAAAGTTTCGCACCAGTAAGCAAGGCGTTGGAGACGGGCATAATACAAATGATTTCCTACGAGGGATCTTCCGGAGGAATTATCACAGTCCACCGTCGTTGGGGTGAACAACCAAAGGTGATCACAATGAAATTTATAATGAAAACTTTATTTATCTTTGTTCACACATTTTTTTTGTTCTTATAAATCGCGCAATGGACGAGATGAGGGTTTCGCATACTTATTTTTGACATTTCTTTGACTTTGTCCATTATTGCATTACGAGGGAGATCGTGAGAAAACTGGGAATTTCAAGGGTCAAGAAACAATTATGCATTGCATTTGTAATGTTCTATTTATATCAAATCTTATTTTTCCATTTAATTTTTAGGTAGCAAAGATCAGTTCGGCGAAATTTCGAAATAATGCGGGTAAGCATATAAGTTAATAAAAATTAGTTAATAGAAATTATATTTACTTAAAAACCGAAAACAGGATTTGTTGAAAATTTTATACACGATTTGTAAACCAGCGGAAGTCGGGGGAAACGCACGTGGGATTATTAAGGAGGAAAACCATCAAGAAATTCTCCCTATGAATGAGAACCAATTACCGGGTACATCGGGCCAGGGGCCAAGTAATTATAATCCTGCCTGAACGAAATTCTCAATACAATTTGTCTCGCTGAATTTTATTTAAGTGTATATTATTTCCAAGTTAAAATTTTCCTAAGCATAAAATGGTTACAGTGAAACAATTTTTCAACAAGCCCAAATTTTGTAAAGAAATTGGGTTATTTAATAAAATGCTATGGCGATGTTTACCGTGGCAATAAGTTTACCTCAATAGCCTGATCTATGGGACCAACAAGTTTTGGGCTAAATTTTCATTTTCTGCCAGGTTACAAAATATGAAGAAGAAAAATTTATTCCAACATGTCGTCGATTAAAGGGCAAAAGGGACTTTAATTTTGGCTGTTCAGTATTTTTTTACGTCTAACAATAAGTTCATTTAATTTAATTCTTCATATGGTTGACAATATTACGTGCCTCTTCATAGAAAATTTGCACAGAAAGGCTTATAAATAGTTGCTAACTATGTACGTTTAAAGCTTCATTGTCAGGGATGGTTGACTTTCAAAATTCAACTTTTAATTTTTGAACGTAATAAAAAACCAAATAGTCAACTTAATTAATTTTGTCACGTGCCACGAGAGAATTATATTTGTTCACGTAAAAGGGTATCAATACCTGAGCTTAAAATACCATCGTAATTATTTAATGGGTAATCTTGGACTCGAGGTGTGAGATCCAGTACGATGGTGAAGAGGGAACTAAGGGGGGTGTCCCCTTTGAAGATTCAGATTGGGGCAATCGGATACTTTTGTTCAACAACTGTATTGGTAACTTTAGGTACGATGACGGGTATTTCCGTAAACGCTATTCTTGTTCTGTAGACTGGTAGGTTTCAAAATTTGTTATATTCATTAAAATGTTGGCCGAATACAGATAGATTTCCGGAAACTTTTGCCAATAGTTAAAAAATATAGTAAGAACTTTTTAAAACCATATATAAATTTTTTTCAAATCGCTCTTATAGGAAACATGAAAGCAAAAGTTGAATCTAGTAAAAAATATTTACCTTCGTAATCTTACCGTGGTGGTCGTTAAGGAAAAGCGTTTAATTCTTCAACAACATTAGTTAAATGAAGAGAATCACTCCACCTGACACGAGTAAACTCCGTCAATTGTATTCCAGGAAAGGAAAATAAAATATTGATCGGCGTGGAGCCGTATATAGCAATGGGCCCAACTTCCTGTGACATTAGTTAGAACCCTGTAAAAAATGTAAAGGATAAGTCAATCAGAATACAACGCAATCCATATAGCATTGCAAACTTTGCTCCACTTTCTCTTTGGCCATAAATCCCGCATCAGCACAACCAACCGGCATTTTGACCGTTTCGGCGGCAATTCAGATTTTACCAATATTGAATTAGTGTAATATATAATTTTGTACATTTTTTTTTCGAAACTGTTTTTTTGTGAAATGTCACCCTTTTAGGCTAGGCCTTCTAGATGGTCCGCTATAGGCTAGAATGTCGATTTCTTAAGCACGGCTTAAATACGTTGACATCGTTTACATATTCTACCAGACCCTATGGAGATACTTAACATAGGAGTGTAGAGTATGGTCTCATTTGAAAGGAGGGAAATGATGGAGATGTTTCTGTAAAATCGCTTTTTGGTTCCTATGTGAACATCTGTTATTAAAACGGGGCTATATTCCAGAGAAATTTACGGCAATCGTTTCTATTATAACATAAGACGTACACCGGGACATATGGTTGATGGATTCTAAAAGCCTAACATTAAAAGCTTAAAAAACTAACAGTATACATGGTTTTGTTGTTAAAGGTACCGAAGATACGAGGGGTTACTAGCTACGTCGGAATCGGAAAAAATCTCCAAAAAGTATTTTAATCCTAATTCGAAAAGGTATTGAAATGCAGAATTGGAATTCATAAATTTCTGTTTCGGATTTCGTTGTTGATACATTTTCCAAAAATGTGTTTTGATGATATTCCAATTGATTTTTTTCCACACTCAAAGTTGTCAAAATTTAGTAATAATTTAGAAATAATTCTTTTTAAATAGAAAATGATAATAATTATAATAAATGAATGTGATGAAACCCTTAGATTTTAATTCGAGACTTCATATTTTTCACAGATTTGTGTGATATCGACTACGTGTTGTCACGTTTGTTATAGATTTTGTTTGCTAAGCCACGTGGAGGACAACAGTCGGTTCATTTAATTGTATCAGAATTCATGATCATCCCTGTTCCATTCCAGGGTATACATTCTTATTATTATTCTACATTATTTTAATAGTTGGTAAATGTTACCAGCTTCCCAAAATGTAGAACGGTAGGGGATGCGCAGATTTATTTTTCAATTTTTCCGGACTATTGAAAGAAACAGAATTGTTGAAGACGTAGCTCGAGGATATGAAGAGGCACTGCCTTCCCCATGGAGCAAGAAGACTGGACAGAACTATGATGACAGCACATGCTTTAACTGAGAATCAAACGATCACACAAGTCTGGATTGCCCTCATCTGCCATTCATTTGGTATTCTTATTAATAACATTTACTTTTGATTGCTCGAACAAGTTTTATAACTTTTACTCAAATAGGTGCGACTACTGCTGGATCTCCGGATGACATCTAAACGTAATCAAGTCCAGGCAATACTTGCATGTGTTTAATTTGGCAATTGCTGCTGGAAGTGTGCCAATCCATTTTATAAGATCCGTACTTCCTCAAACAACCCGGTGGCTGTGATTGCAAATGTCTGCAAGATAATGCGTTTGGAGAAGCATCCCCAGACACCAGATGAGCAAGAAAGACAAGTTGAGCATTACCAGACACTTCTGTTAAACTTATTACAAAACTGTTATGAACAGATAAACTATAATAACAATAATTTAAGACTGTATTTAGTGTATAAGGAAGCTTTTTATACATCATTAACCATTTAAGGTTGCTGTAAATCCAACATTAAATACTTCAAAGTCTCAACAAGGAAAGCCTTAGAAAAACAGAAGCTGGCAAAACCATTTGTTTTATCACAGTTTATGATAATAATTATGGAAGAAAAGTATATATTATTTACAAAAGTATTGGATTATTTTACATTTACACTGGAGGGCAATTGCATCATTAGCTGGAATTGTTATGATTACATTTGTCAAAACTATTGACATTGATATCAATCAGGACTTTCTCCAAAATGTGCTTGAAGTGTGCACCTGTATATTGTTTAGACTGCGTTGGATGAGCAATTTTTGAAATCAAAATTTCGAAAGAAATTCGAGGAATATCTTTAAAAAGATGTATTAAGAAATATCTATCACGAATGAAACGATAGGTACTCCACTGCAAATTACAGTTGGATCATCACAAAGATGGTAAATGCCGAATACTTTCTCTTGTTTCAGCTTCGTTTCAACCAGCACTGGGTTTACTCGGTTATAATAACTACAAAGGTAATTACAAATGTTACAGAATAATTGGTTTTTGTACAAAACATGGCATAGGTTCTAAAATGTCTACAATTTAACTGCAAAAAGAACTTCTCGCCCTTTTAAGACCAAATAGGTTGGCGCCTGATAGCAAAGTGGCTAAGATACCGTTTACGATTGACGTCTGAGTTCCGGGTTCGAATTCTGGATTGGCTTGCAGTTGGTATTAAAGTAAAGAGGTATGAAAAACTTGTGACACAACTCACATTTTAAGAACGATTCTCCCGTGTGTCTCAATACATGTCTAGTAACATATCTTTCTAGCCTAAAAATCTTGTCACAAATACCACAATAAAGGGCTTTGTTTTCTTGTGGATTTTTAAATGCCGAATCAGATGTGGCTTCATCATGAATCCATTATTGCATAACTCACATTTCAATTTACTTTCGCCTGTATGAACCATACCGTGGAGCTTCTGATGATGAATCGCTTCGAGCAGACTCCACATTTAATCGGAAGTAAAGTTGCACACGTTCTACTGCTTGAATGCATACTAAAATCCTGTCCAATGTTATTGTTTTGGTGGTATACTACAGATGCTTCAACCGGCTAAACAAGCAGTGTAAACAAATTGTAGACATTATATGTGAAACTATACCATCAAATTACCGTGAAAGACAAACTTACCGCTGCACATGATCAAAGAACTGCTACGGGCCGCAACAAATTATTCCGGAAGGCTGAAAGGTGTAAATTGATGATTGTTGTAAATCTAATTTGAAGAGAATGGGGGTCTTAAAACTTGAATTTGAGAACTATCCTACACAGCTTTCTCCAAAAACCCAAAATTGTTGATTCCAAAATTAAGTGCATGTATCCGAAGCTATTTTACCTCTTACCACAATAAATAATTTAAATACGAATAGTTAACCCTGATTTTTAAGCTCAAAAATAAATGATTTAAGGGCCGTATTCATAAAACCTCACTAACACTAAATTCGGCACTAAACTCACCACTTTTTGAGGGTTAGTGGCTGTTTCGTATTCATCTTGGACCCTCTCACTCAACTTTCGATGAGGTCACTCAAAATAGTGAGTGATGATTCTAGTCACCGTCTTGGTGACTAGATTCTCCCCTCACTCATATTAAACTTTGAGTTAAAACTCAAGAGTCCCCTAAAGAGCATAATGGGCTTAATGCACACGTTTTAGGGTGAGTGGTACTTTTAGTTCGTGACACCTTGAATACCAGGGAGACTCACACTCTCACTCATGCCTCAACACTCACTCACGTGAGTGCTAGTGTTAGTGTTGGTATTAGTGTGATACATGAATACGGCCCTAAGTCTTTCACCCCTTGATTCTTAAGCTCCAAAATAAAAAATTTAGGTCTTTCACCCCTTGATTTTTAAGCTCCCGAATAAATAATTAAGATCCACCACCCCTTGGTTTCTAAGCTCCGCAGTAAATAATATAGACCTTTCCCCCTCTTTATTTGTAAATAAACCAAGAATCTCTCCTTTCTTTTCTCCAATTGTTTTACAAGCTATACTGCCTCCAATAAAAAGGATAATTTAGGTTTCGTACCCTCTGATGTTTAGATTGTTATTTGTTGACGATTAGTATGTCACATTTCAATACTCAAGACTTGTAGGTTGTCGAACCGTTGTAACGTACACTGTGGGAAAAAGATCATTTAAATCCAGTTAAAATGAAAATGAAAAGGCGCACGTGAATCTAATTACTTTA
>JAQFXU010000971.1:0-36628 GCA_034693705.1 Spatulosminthurus flaviceps
TGGCCGCTTTCCAGTGTGAGAACTGGCACTGCTCAAAGCGTGCCAGTGTTCAGCCACTGGCATTGTACAACACTACTAAGAATTATAGGATCAATCCGTTTCTTTCACAGTCCATATTTCTCCTCCACACGGCTTCCACATATACAGCACACAGTCTAATAACATCCGTTGGGGGAAAAATACTAGCCTTTTGTCCATTGCCCACTACTCTCTACCTACAGGATTAGCAATAAGTTGGGAGCATTGTGTAGGTCCATTCGCAATAAGGACTTATTACAATATTTTATTACCCACGAGCGACACCCGGTCTGAGAGTGCGACAAAGTGTTCTCACTCTAAGTATTCTTAAACACAAGTGTGTGCGGAACTTGATCTGATTTGACCTGAATTTTTTCCCCGAGATTTTTTTTCACACATACTACTTTTTTTTCTTACTAGAGTTCAAGAGATTTTCATTGAATTCAATTTGTGAAATTGAACCCGTTTCGCTCCCGGTAGTATATATTTCCTATGTGCTACACTAAATCTCTAAAAGATATTTTTTTACCATTTTTTCCTCTCCTTCCTACAATTGAATTCTTGGTAATACATTTATAGGGAATTTTTCACAATAATTGTGTTTCCACTCTAAATAAATAGGTTAGAAGAAATTCAAGTTCCTCGGATTTTTTCCACATTCCAATAATTTTTTGACGCAATTATTATTATACTGCATGGGAAATCGATATACATTTTTTACGGTAGTAATTCCTGTATTGCTTCCAGCAAGCAACATGATCAGGTCTGGATGGATTTTTAATCAAAGCACAGCTACGTCTCATAAAAGTGTATATGTAAAAAAATATAAGAAAAGGCTGACAATTTATCCTCAGCCTTCGAGGCTTTCACAATAATTTCTAAATCTCATAAATTAGACAGATGCATTATGTAATCAGTTGTAATTTCAATTCCTAATTCTCCAACCAAACTGGCATGCAAAGTAGTAGGGTATCATATAATCCAGTTCAAGTTATTGGTACGGAGGAAAAAAATCTGCAGTGGTGTCAAGTTATGCAGAAAAACTCCCAAGTCGGTGGATGTAACAAAAACAATTGTACATATATCTATAGAGATGCCTGCTTCAGTGTTTTTACTATCTCTTGTACTTTGTACTACGTCCCTGCAATGAGAGGATTCTTATTGGGCGAATATTTTGTTCAACAGATAAAACACAATAATGGGCCATAATTTAAATGGATTGGTGTTCCAAGTGAATTTTACATGAGTGAGAACATGGTCGGATTTATTTCAGCTCCATGTACGTAACTTCCAATGCTCCAATCCTATAGCTTTTACTATTACACCCACATTCATATATACAAACACAATATACGTTCAGAATTATATAGCACGGATTTTAAGCTTATACAGAAATCAAATGTCTTACAGAAATCTCCTCGTACTTCATATAGTAATTGCTTGACTGTATTTATATATATACACATATATATATGTACATACGTGAGAAGTAATGGGTTGTAAGTATGGACTGGGAGCAGAGCCGTCGTCGCCACCCATGAAGAGAATTTCTAATGGATTTTTGATAAGGATTTTATATTACCATCACACCACACCATCGGCGGAGACCAAAACCGGCATCAACCGCGCGCCCAGGACTTTAACACATGCAAGACAAGCTAGACAAGAACCTATAATATATTTACATATACGCCCGAGAAGAGATGTGTGAGTGACTACGTAACACCTTATTCAACTGATTCACATTCTCTCAACGAAAAATCTCTCTCCACGATGAGCTCCCCTCGTAATTTTCTTCTATACATACGCAATAAGGTAAATGCTATCTGGAAAGGTAGCTATTAGTTATGACGGACCCTATCAATATTAGCAGATCTCCAGTCTGCCCGTAAGCTCCACTTCTGCAATATTAAATCTCCATGTAACAATGTATTAGAGGCAATAATACTACAACCGTGTTCTTGTAACTTTTTCTTACACACATTGAATTGAGGAAATTCAGCTCCGTCTATAGATACGAGAGCACGTAAACTATACCCTCGTGTGTGTACGATGTGTGGAGTATGTGTGTGTGTGTGTGTGTGCAAACTAAAGACTCACCTGATGAAGGGCTCGACAGGGAGAAGAAGCATCATTAACAAATCTTATTACCTTGTCTTTTGTGGGATAGGCAGTTGTTGGCTACATGATCCTCAGTTCATGCTTTATTAGCTCGTCCGGCTCAAGCTGTTAGAAACGTGCTTGGAGCACATGCATCTAATCTGCCCATTCAAATGTCCTCTATCACTAACATTATACAGGACTCAAATGGACTATCAACCTCTCTCACTATTCTCAGTATACACATGTATAGGTAATATCAAAAACTTTAATAATTCCTCAACTATATGTTTTTTTCATAAAGAATTGTCTAGCTGAGTAATAAATATCCGCATGATGAGAGAGGGAGAGAGAGAGAGTCAGGCAGGTATTTATTATTCCTCTGACTATTTTACCCCAACTTGAGTCTCTCTGGCTGACTGATTGTGAGTAACCTTTCCATGTAAAATCCTCTCTCATCTTCTTTCTCGTCAACGGAATTCTTGTTTTTGAGCAGAAAGAAACAAACACTCTTATGTTTAATATGCGGTGTAGTAGTATATTATAGTATCTACATATCCATGCTCAGTATGCAAGGGACATCGTACTCATATGCTGAACATAGAACACATACCACGAAGAGAGCGAGAGAGAGAGAGAAGAAAAACAAGAGGCAGGAGTGTGTGTGTGTACGTCAGCATTTCTGCCCAGCTACCGATAACAACACCAAGTTCTTTATTACGTATTCAATTCGCAATTTATATTTCACTTGCAACTCTTCCATTATTTAAAGCCTTATTTATTGGCCAGTATTACTACTGTTCCAAGTGTAAATTATGAGGGAAATTCCTCCATTCATTCTCCTCTCCTTAGAGTTATCAATTTATCCACTCCTTCCCTCAAAACTTAATTCTTATCAATTCTTCCAGATTCCTCTATATACCAAATCGTATTATAAATCTTCCAATGTTTTAATATTCCCCGCTAATAATGCATATAAATTTAAATTTTATTCCTAAAATTGTTACAAGCTGGGACACAGACAGAAGCTTACAGAGAAAATAACAGAGCTAGGAAAAGCAACATTTTCCAGAATTTCACAAATCCCTACTTTGTAAGGATAAATGGCTAATTTTAAAACCACTATACTACGGGCTATAATAAAAAGTAAACACGTGGATCCAAATAACTCTTGAAAAATGAAGGTGGAGAAAAGCGGAGACATTTCCAGGGATTTTATACCCATTGATTGGATCTTGACAGGACTGTTGAAAAACCAATGAGAGGGAGAAAGGGAGAGAGAGAGAGAGAGAAAGAAAAACTTATTATAAGAAAGAGGAAATAGAAAAGTTGACGCTGACAGGTTTCACTTTTCTTCCCCTCAATTTCATACACACACACAAACCAAAACCAATGGGCAATGCAATGGTAAATGGTAAATGGTAAGTTCCAGTTCATGAGAAAAAAGCAAGAGTGAAACTCCAAGTGTATCAATTTTGACGTGCTTTATTCTTTATAAAATTGTGAAAAGTGATTCAAAGAACTGCTCGAGACATGCGAGGCCTTAAAAGAAAACGATTTATCCATTAGAAAGAATAGTCCGTCAAAGAGCTAGAGCTGTGAGTCAGTAGGAGAAAACTCCAGTCCAGATTCTCTCCCACTGACCGCACATTCCTTTAGACTTTGAAAAATCTACGGACTAGGATTTTATGTACTAGCTTTTCTCAACTACTATACCATTGCGTAAGCCACCCTTGACGAGGTTATATGTAAGTTTTAAGTATCTCTACCCCTATCACATGTAAAATTCAAGAGTGAAATATTTCTACACCTTATATATACTGCTTACACGGTGCAATGAACCATCCAAAGTCCTCCACTTGTGCTATAAAATATTACTAAATTTTCA
Organism: Spatulosminthurus flaviceps; assembly: GCA_034693705.1. Lineage (NCBI taxonomy): Eukaryota > Metazoa > Arthropoda > Collembola > Symphypleona > Sminthuridae > Spatulosminthurus > Spatulosminthurus flaviceps. The sequence continues at coordinate 4,007 of JAQFXU010000971.1, forward strand.
CCAAGACTCGTGAAAGAGAAACCTTTGGTCTACAAACTCCTTTGGTCTTCCTTTTGATACAGGAAAAGGTTAGGAAAGAGGAAGAAAATTGCCTCTGTATATAACAAGACTTATAGTGTACGAAGCCACACACACACTTCATGAAAAAAATCCCTTGGGAATCGCTCCAATGCTCGCTGGTGCTTAGAACAGCAATATATTTGTGTGGACAAGTGGACCAGAGCAACAGCCAAGGACACTTCTCATGTACTTTTAGGACACATCCTTTCCCTATCTCCCACACACTTGACCAATACATCCTCTGACATTTACATACTAGCTAATAATCAAAATAAGTCCTTTCTCAAAATATATGTTCCTCTACATATATTTTTCAAGAGAAAGGTGCGTGCGAGCTTTCCCATATCTCTTATATAAGGATTTCCTTGTAACTTCAAACACAGTTCTATAAAAAATTGTTGACACCAAAAAAAACCTCTACTTTCGTAAGGTAGAAATGTAAGCATTTTTTTATCTCCATTTCTTTCAAGTTCCTTGATCTGACATACTAAAAAGACCTTTAGAAATCAAAGAAATGAGAAAAATTTAACATGTCCTATAAATCCAGGATTTACTATATGATTTTTAATGGAAAAGTCAAGGAATAAATTGGAAGGAAATCTTTTGTTATAAAATGATGGAAAAATAGAAGATTCAAATTTTTTTTCCAAAGAGATAAAAGGTTGAAATTAAAAATCCATGGTTGACAATAACCATAAGATCATTTTGAGACATTCGTATGACTCTGATGATGTGCCGGTAGACAAATACAGTGACAAGTTAACGGAATATAAATTCAAGAAAATTACGAGAGCATGTTGCTGTGTCTCGTGGACCATATAGATTTTGGTTGCGGTAGAAAGACAATCAAATGCTTTTGAGACTACCAGAGTTTGTGATTACATGGATGAGACGTCTGTAAATTCAGGGGATGGTATAGAATGAGAAACGGTAATGTTTTACTATGCTCGTTCGTATACTCTCGTTATAGAAATCTGTGTGGTTTTGGATGGAAATCTTTGTCGCGAAACAAAATATTATCAAGATTATTTACATAAAAAGTTAACGGCAGAGAAGAATACCGCTCGTCTGGATTTATGTAAATTCCTATCTTACTTCAGTTTCACTTAAGAGCAAACCCATACACTTTCCGTATAAAATAGCTCTATAGCTTTTCCCCTATACTTCCTATATCAATGATATGGTCTCGGATTTTTTTCAGCTTCTTTATTCTTCTTGTTTATATTTATAAACACGAATGTGCACTAAAACCTTAATGGGGCTAGAGACAAAGAAAGATGAGGGTGAAGCTACCGGAAGTGGATCACGATTGAGGAAACATTACACCAATCTCATTACTATGCATTATTACAGTAATCTTTTCCCCCTATCGCTCTCTCTATAAATATCAGAGTACATATGTGTAAATGTATGTTAAAGGGAATGATGCTGAAATTTAAATATAAATTTAACTTGAGCAAGATGAATCACTCAAATCACTCGCAAGTGTTTCTCATGCGGAAAAATTACTTTAGTGGAAATATCAACAGAAGAATTCCTTCCTTTTCTTATGACACATACATAAGGTCTGATCATGAAAAATGATTCCATATTATTTTCCTATGCTCTCCCGGAAGAATAAAAGCAAACAAACTTTTCCCTATTTTCGTATATTATTACTTCCGGATTTTTCTTCTCCATCTATCACATTATATTATTATTATTGGCCCAAACTATAAATCTTACATAAGATTCCTTTTCAAATAGGATCAATTTTGCGAAAAAATAAAACATTTCGCTATTTCCAATGCAATGGTATCGGAATAATAAAAAAAGTTACATTCCCATCAAATCCACTACCGTTAAAATTCAAATGCAATAAACCCCTGCTCAAGGTGCTCTACTTATATTTCCTACACATTTTTATTATAACTCCCCAAACCAATCATATTCCTTCGAAAGGCTTGACTGACCCTTAGAAAAATCCCAAGGAATTGATTTCGTGTCAATGACAGGCTCATCAACTCCTTCAAACTTCAACAAATCCCTCAGCTCTATCATGTGAAATGAAGCCAATGGAGTGAAATGAAAAGGATTTTTTTTTCAGTTAAAAAAACTAGTGTTTTTTTTCTCTCTCATAAAATGCCACATAAAATCAACGTTCAAATGATATTTTTTAAACATTTCCCTTCCTATTAAACCTCTTGAGGCCTAACATTTGTCTAAACCTGACGTAATATTTTTTTTATTATACATATAAAAGGTGACGCAATGTGGGTTATACGATGGATTATGATGGAATGAGTCGTCAGTATAGAGACTGGGCTGAAAATTTTCGTCACAAAAAATTATATATTTTTTTCCTATTTTTTGCAAGTTCATTGCCAGCTCATAACTCTTCTCGCTTTTCATCTTCTAATTTACACCAAGTGACCCAGGACGCCTGGTGTGTGTGGCTGTTGGGACCATTAACTGGTCTAATATCATCACATGCATCATCGCATCCCGCCATTTGTCATCCGACAATGTAAGAAATTCCCCGGGGAAAATTTCATTCTCATACATTACTATAGTAGTCGAGTCGAGTGCAAAAGATAAGGAGCTTGGATAATTCCTTCCACCACTTCAACTTAAAGGACTCTTTGGTCCGAGCTTAACTCCCTTCTAACTAATATTTTCCAATGGATATATATTTCCTCACGTCTCAACCTCTCTCCTCCTCCTCTTCTTCTTCTTCTTCTTCTAAAACCACTCTCATTTTAACTAGGAATGAGACGACCATTGCTTCAACCTCTAAGCCTACCTTACCATTATCCAGTTACTATTGTGTTAGGAGTAAGTACTACACTAGTTTTAGTGTTACACACCACAAAAAGATATTATTCCTTTTCCTATATATTTAGTAGGCTTGGCCCTAGCTAAAAGGATAGGCTCAACATTCCAAACATGAACTTGGGTAAGTTTCTTCATTTTATTCCCTTACTTTATTTTATTCCATAAGATGAATGCATATATAGTACTGTGCACAGTGCTAAGGCTCGGGTCCATTCTTCATCCCGAGCTTTTGTTCCTAACATTTCTATTTGGCTTGAAATATGATGACAGATTGCCTTTATACTTCCAACTTTCCTTTACTACTGCACCAGTCTCTCTCTCTCTCTCTCCATCCTCTGAGCAAGTTAAATCCAAAAGCGCACTAAACCTTCCTGTTCTCTTGAGAACTTGCTATTTACTATCCTTCCTACACCATGATTATGTCATATAGCCAGAACCTATAGGAAATGTGTAGTACAGGACACATTATATAATTCCATGTATCACCCACAGTTTTCTATGTCATTAAATGTACCTATACATGTACGTATCTTTCAAAAGCTTGTACATTATAAGTAATCCCTATAGTGTTTGTGTGAACGTGCAGAGTCAGGCTAATGTAACGATATAAAGAGGAGATTCCAAGACATTTGAATCTGTGATAAAGAGAGAGAGAGAGACTGGGCTAAAAGGCCAATGTAATGTATAAGCTGGAGAATTCAAGGAGCTTCTCTACATTCCTTGACAATGACATGTTGACGTAGTCTACTAGTATTCTCTCCTTGTATGTGTGTGTGTGTATACATCCCCACGCTTTCTTTTTCATGTTTACACTCCTACACTCAAAGCTATTGCAGCTACTGTGCTCCAAGCGGCTCCTGCTCCTGCTACTTGCTCCCTTTTATACGTTAAGTACCGAGATTATTCTACATGAGTAGAGAACAAGTTCGAGAATGAGTGGAGAAGAGAAAAGTTCCCAAGTCACAATAATATCCGCTCAACGATCATCAGTTTAGTGGAACATGCACCTACATGCAATTAATTATTGGAGAAATCCCTCATAGTTTTTCTTCCTATACTTTTCCTTATTAATAGAAAACTTGTTTTTACTCAGAGATTTAATAATCCTTTGGTATTTGTATACTATATATAGCTATGGGGGCAGGGGCCGTATGAAAAATGACAGGCGCATTGTAAGAAAAAGTTAAACAACTGTAGACGCTGTGTATGCTGTAATCGTTATTATTATTATTATTTAGTGCTGATGTAGCGAAAGGGAGAGGGAGTTCATATAAACAAGGATTATTTAAAGGAGGAAAGTCAAACTATTTTCTCTCTTGAGCTTGGGAGTGTACATTTGGAGCCAGAAAAACGTTCTGTACATACTTTTTCACATGTGATAGCTAAAATTATAGAGAGAGAGCGTGTGGGCGCTATAATAATATCATAAAATTCTCAAAAATCTTGATACAATTTAGCATTATTTCCAAGGAATAAATAAGTATGGAGTGAGAGATGAAGGAGGAAGTTGTAGTTTTAGTAGAAATGCATGCATAATATGTATAGATAAGCAAATGGGTAAATTTCAATCAATCTTTAGTGAAATGTGTAAATTAAAAGGTTTTATATGTCAACAACATTCTCTTTGAGAGTATCCATCTAGAGTTACTCATGGATTTCCCTAGTATTTCCTATAGTTTCCACCATTTTCCAGAAGCCATTGAAGGGCAAAAGCAGTTCCTCTTGCTCATTTCCAGAAATTGCTTATCCACCCTCGAGTGAAACTTTTCTAATATCATAATGAAAACAAATCATGCTGCTTAACTTTGTGTGTCTGCAGTCAAATCTATTTCTAGTGCAATGGTCCTACCCTACTCTTTGAGTTATTTTCATATAAGTTGTTGATCCCATCTCATACTACTACTACTACGACTACTACAACCAAAGGGCTCTTAAGCTCTCATGGTTACTGGAGTCATTGTGTAGAAAGCCATAGACATGAAACATGGTGAAAAACCGCAACATAACAGTAAGCCAAGTAGTTATGGCCTCGACAATTCTCCTATACTATTCCCTTGCTCATGTGATTTAAAAGGGAAAATCACTGATTTCCTAACGAGATTTTCTCCTTCTCTGACTACTACTCTTTACACGATAGAGCATGGGTTCTTCTCTAATGTAAACAAGTGGGTGAGGGAAACCAGTGAAAGGTGACTTCAAATTCTAAACCAATATAATGTTATAGTAAAAGCCCTCGAAACGAGCATCCTACTCATATGATTTGTTACAATGTAGCCGTTCCAGAGATAATTCCATTTCCAAGCTTGTACTTCAATTAAGGATAATCCCGCTTCACTTCCTGTTCCAATAAGGCTTGCTCTGGATTTACCATATCATATGGTAGTACAATAATAATGGCGCCTTTCCATTCCACCTCGATTCCCTTTCCAAATTCTACACTAAACCCCAACAAAACTCAGAGTATTCCAACGTATAATGGATAAAATACATATTTTTCTACCCACCATGAATTTAAAGGTAAATACAGAGAAAAAATGTTATCACCCATGGAATTTATTTACACGATAAAAAATGTTACACTACAAATTAAATTACAAGAATTTATCTTGTCAAAATTGTTTTTATTTTCATCCCTATTGAAAATTTTCAGAAATTGACTAAAGTGAAAGCCAATGGCCATGGTGGCATTATCCAATGCTAAGCTTACCCTTGCTTAACATTGCACTATATATGTATTGAAGAAATTCACTGCGAAGTCAGAACGTCAAAAGACAATAGCACCATTGCGCAAAGCCCCTAAATTTAATATTATTACAACTTCACTGACACTAATACCTCCATGCTACGAACACAATCGGCCACATATGAAGCGAAAATCATAACCATTCCTGGAAACTCTCAGCCTTTAATCTCTGCGTTAGGAAGGATGTAAAAAGAAAGAGGAGAAAAAAAGTGGAGACGTGAGTAATCCAATGTATTGTTCCATCCTCCCTTCCCAATCTTATGAATAGAACTACTATACATGCATAGAAAACTACATACTACAAAAAAACACTTGCAGAAAAATAGTGCACATTTAGCTCCGTAGCGTAGTAAAAATCAAGGTTCTATACTTTCCGCATTATTTGAATTGCCATAGTGTCTGACTGGACTAAAGCAACTGCATCCTACATACTATAGCTGTAGTTATAGGGTATCTCCGAAAAAAATATTTTTAGTTATAGCGGAGCAGTTGAAAGACGATGAGAGTGAAAAAGAGCTACGTGCTATACCACCATAGACGCAAAACTCACTGCATCTCACTTACAATTTGTAGTAGTAGATCTCTCAATATCTCTAAAAACAATCCCAAGAAAAAAAAACTAACTGCCACAATGACTACATACACACATAATAAATACTTATTTCCAGCTTCCCACTATGTACAACCACCTTCTCTTCAGTCTTCACTATATTCTTTCCCTCCGTCCCACAAAATACTACCTTTATGTACACTTGATGTTTGAATGGGCTCATAAAACCAATGAAAAAAAATAGCGCATCCACCAACTCACTCTCAGTCAGAGTAACGTGGTTTAAAGTTACAAAAGCTTCTATATGGCCATAGGTTTCCACCATCTGTACCCTCCTTTTCTACTATGACTACCATAAAGGTAATGCAAGGGAGGCGAGAGCATCTTCAATAAAAATAAATGGACCGAAAATTTCCGCGTATGACGAGAAAAAAAAAGGTCAGAGGTGTTAAGACACGTGATTTTCATATACACAATCTTATTTTTATCATATGCGGAGCAAATTCTATGTATATTTGAAAGGCTGGAAGTTCCAGCCTGGAAAAAATCATTTCCCTATAAGTATAACATTGATGATGAAATTAATGCAAATTTAATGTTCTGGAAATTTTTTCAATTCCATCAAATAATAAGGAACGAACCCTCCAATTATTATGCAAGTACGTGGATTTACAAATGCATACATACGCCTGCAACAAAAGACTCTTTTGTTCGTTTGTCTTTCTCTCTCTCTCTTACGAGTGCTCTTACAATAATAATAAAGGGGGACAGTTCTTTGTTAATTATGCGTAGCAAATTAAAAAATACATGCATGAACAAACGTCCTAACTTTAGTATTCACAGGGTAGGTACGAATTCCCCATACACATTTATTCCTACATGGCATGGCATCTGTAACAATAATAATTACTCAACAAGGGAACAACAACTCTAATAGAATTGACATTGAAAATTACTTTGAAAGAGGTAAACGATCTGGTCTATAATCAGTTTATGTATAATTTTATGCATGTATTTACTCCATACACTTTTCTATACCAAACGTATGCATGGAATGATGCAATGACCATGTATCAAATGGACAGGAATAATTTAAAGTCGTTTTTATCAAAATCATTCGTGACAGGAGTGGAGAGAGAGAGAGAGAGAGAGAGAGAAAGAGTACAAACAGAAATTTCTCGCTAGGCAAATATTTTGATGTGTGTGTGTGTTTGAGTGAGTGAGTGAGTGCAAAATAGGCAAAAGTACATTGACCGTCCGGGAACAATCACATCGTAATCATTTTACACTAATAGTCCTTGAATAGTTCTGCAATCCGTTCTCAATATCCACAATACACGTATAATCGCATGCGAAAATCTATCTCACTCATTGTTATGTTGTGACATATATGAAAATCTAGCAGACACGGGTATATAATTTACTTTATTTGTATATGCCGTAACGTATTATATTGCATCTGCATAATATCATGAAAAGGCTAACGTTACCAAAACCTTTGACGTCACACAATGGAGCTACGTAAATAAATCCTGGCTTGAGTGTGAGTAAAAATAGCTCCAGTTCTATAACTCTAACTGAGAATTCTATAAAGGACCATTAAAAGTAATGGAAAAATAATGAGAGGCATTAAACTTGACACTTTTTCACACGCAGGGACGACGGGATCATGATGATTTTTCTTCAATCATGACCTCTAGAATAATTGAGTGTGAGAGCGTATGGTAAAAATATATTTAATCCATTAATTTTATTCACTCCAGTTCCTTTTTAGCGACTTTAATTTTACATCAATATTTTACGAATGAGATTAAAATCATTGGGAAAATGTGGAATTTTTAATGTCTTCCTCCTCGTAACAAGTACTTTGAACCGACCTCACATTTTTGTAGCCAAAGGCCTCTATGGATTTGCCTGTGTGTGGATAGTGGTGAAATTCCTCATGGATCTACTTTTTTATGACTTGCATAACTTGGACGGTGCAGGTGGTCCAAAGATTTGGTTGTCAATGGTAAAGAAATGTAGGAAGATATGGTTATAGAACCATTGATGAGAAAAAACTTGACTCAAAAATTGCACTTGAGGACCTTTTGACAATTAATAACCATTAGCACCTACGTGTGAGGAACAATTGATCATTAATTTCCCAAACTTTACTTCCATCAACTTTTCAACTGCTCCCTTTCATTTCAATCCAAAACTTCATACCCACGCAAGTTCATAGGATTGCATTTTTTTAAGGGATTTATCCAGATAAATTGCACTACATTCAAAAGGTTGATGTACTCGTACGTGTAATATACTTGTGTATACTCAAACTAAAGGGAGAGAAAAAACATGAGAAGAAAAATTCCAGTTGGGGATTATCCAAGTGAGAGAGAGAGAGAGAGTTTAGCTTCTCTTTTAATAAATGTCTCATATGGCTATTTGTGCAAGAAGCTTTTTCCCCTGTCGTGTCTTCTATTCCAGGATTTGTTCACCTAATGAAGGAAGATAGGGAATATCCGGTGCTTTGGCAGAGGAGAGAAAAAGCGGAAAAACTTTTTCACTCATTCTTTATCTCTCTCTCTCAAGAATGACAGGTTTTAGAGAAAGAATTGCCTTCCCTGTCTTTGCCTCCTCTTCTTCTCCTTTTAGTTTTTTTAGCAAACTTGACTTAATTCCTTCCACCTATAAAGCTAATACATTACAGATGTGCTTCAATCTCTACTACTCCAAACGAATTTCGGAAACTTTGTTTTCAAAAACAAATATAATCCCCAATAAAACTACACAACACCCAAAATAAATATCATAATTGGACAGGAATCCCCATAGTAACTGAGCTTATAAACGTTTCAATTACCCTATGTTTTCTTATATATGCAACTTGTCAAGAAAACTTTTATTCCTCCGGAACTTTTGTAACAAAATTCAGCATCAAAATTCTCTTTTCTTCCTCCACAAACCGCTCGTTCCAGTTTGACGATTTAAACGCAGATTACCAATTATGAATTTCCATGAAGCCCTGTATTTGCATAAACTCACGTATGAAAAAAACACTTGAGAATTGATGACCAATTGAAAGAGGGAAATGACGAATGTAAAAATATTTTTTTATAACCAGTACCTCATTATACAAAAAAGTCATTTTAAATGCATTTCTTCAACGACTGCGACGCGCCCTTTCAAAAAAAATTTTTTTAGGGTTGCTACAATAATTTTGTTGAGAAGACAACGAGCTATCTGTATAGTATAGAAGTGCAAATTTAAAGGAACAATCTGATCGTTTCGTCTATATAAGTTTTTCTCTGAGTCATAAACTATGAAAAGGAACCCTGGCCTGTAAAACATTGAATGTAAATATTACAATGTACGAGTGAACCCATCAAGTTCACGCGAACTGATTATTATATGCGTCCACTCACTCCAGCAAAAATCCCTCTTCTTATACATACACAACAATTCATATAGGAAGAGTATAAAAGGTGAAAGGAGCTTAGTATGATAATTCAAGTAAAATAGTAAAACAAATACATAACTCAGAGTGAACTGTAAAGGAAAACATGGGATATAACCCTATATTATTATACAATAGGCAGAGGGCAAACAGGGTGGAGGTAAACTGTTCCACATGAGGAAGTCAAGCTGAATCGCATCACTCACTCCATTCACACTAGGCTAGTTCCATTTCCACTCTTCTCACTGACTCACTATGTATACAATATATACAATATCCGAGAGAAAGAAGCTTGAAAAAAATCCTCATGGTTACGTAAATCAAGAGCAGAGCAGAGCAGCTACACACATGCATAGTCAGGTATGAGTAAAATATACACACAGGTAAAGGAAAAACGTTTCCCTCTCATAGTCATTCTCCAAATCTTCTTTCCTCCCTCACTATATAACATTTCTCTCTCTCTCTCTCCCTGTAATATTCCACCATCGGTATTGCTGTCATGCGTTATTTTAACACAACCCTTCACGCATAATGAACGCTCAAATTCACAGAGAGATACGAACCTGTGATCCTACGAAAAATCTCAGGCTTCACAATATTATTTGTATTCTATCCACAAAATCTCATAATTTACACAGTACTTTTTTTATTATATAAACTGCAAAATGATAAAAATCACACTTGCAAAAAATCTCTACATAGTAATAGCACAATGTAGATTTTTTTTTACTAGAAATTATAGAAAAACCTTTAGCCTCCAACAATAATGATTTAACATTTATGAAATAACATTTTACAATTTGACATCAATCGGTTATTGGCACTGGTTTCTCTCTCTCTCTCTCTCTCTCTCTCTCTCTCTCAGTATGCATTTGCCTCATAAAATTCCAAGTATGTACTAGTTCTGGCACACTAGTAAAAGTTGACCACCTGGGGATTCCTACGGCCTCCAAAGGTGTCGCGTAACGAATTCACGAAAATCCTGTGGATATCTAGCTCTCTGCAATTAATGTCTGTTTTTTCTCTTTCCTATTAAGTACACTAGGGGTTTCGCTTTTCAAATCTTATTATTCTTATACATAGCTTTGAGATGGAAGAAATGGAAAAAATAGTATATGTAGGTAATATTACATTGTATTCTGTAGGGATATAATAATATTTGCTTTTTATTAGGACAAATATCATTATGAGATTTAGACAACATAATAATATTATTCTCTCCTTTCCTTTTTATCGTCGTCATCCACTTTAGAAACCTCGACTTTTTTATATTTGGTCTCTTTTTAAAGCAATCAAAAGAAAAGTCTCATCTCTCTCTCTCTCTCACTCATAACTTGTCATGCGTTAAATATTGTTTAAATGCTGGGTAGTAATATGACAAAAGATTTACGCTAAAAAAATCCAACCCCTCCGGTCTCATAGGCAATAGAAACACAATAACACAAGTCTTTACCACAAGATTACTTTTTCAACACTTCTAATTTTAGCCTTCCAGTTTCAATAGGAAGATTACGCTAGTTAGGCTCGCTTCGCATTAGCATGAGGCGGATCCTATATAAATTGATATGACATTACATGTGAATTACAATGTAAGTCTACGAGCACTAACTTCCACATATATCTATATTATAGTACATGGCTATACATAGTGAGGATTTATGCAGGGTTTTTAGCTCATAGTTAATTAACATGAGATATACAAATTGGATAATTATGAGGAGTGCAAGATCCTATGATACGCTATTTAAAACATTACGTATTATGCTGAAAGGTACAATATCCTCGGAAAGAATGGCTATATCTTTTGGAAATTACATAAATCATCAAACAATTACGGCAAGGATTTGAAGGAAGCCTACGTATACACACTCACGTTTGTAACAATAGCCAAATCTTATGTATCACATAGAGCTACAGACTAAGAAAATACGTTGACTCATAACAGAATAAATGGGAAAGAGTTGGAGTGACATATACAAAAACGTTAGGAGTGTTAGGAAAGAGAGAGAGAGAGTTGAAAAAACATATTCTGCTAATGTTATCATCATACCCATAAAGCCAAGGCATTACACCCTTCGGCGTAATTCATGATAAAACTTTGCTTTTTACCAAATTCTTTCCTCTCCCTGCACTTCTTCATCCCTCTTAAACTGCACTCAACGAAAAAACCGTCACTTACGTATATACTCCTGGACATAAATATACTAGAATAGAAAAAAACTTAGCAACAAGGGGAAAAAGGAAACTTAATGCAAAAAATGCAAGGCGGATGGAACACATTAAAAAAGTCAGGATGCATCCTTTGGATTGTAACCAAAAAGGAGAAAATATGGTAAAGGTTAGTCCCAAACTATTGTCCTCCTTGTCATCCCTCCCATAAAAATCCAGAAGTTGTTCCTGTACTTGGACCATGACATAAATAGACCCTTGATCGTATCTTATTGACCGTGCACACTATCACATTATATTTATACAATTATTATTCTTCCTCTAATCCCTAAATGCACTTGAGAGAGGGAGAGAGAAGAGCAGAACATATTATATTACAAAAATTAAGTAATATTTCATTTTGTCATCTTATCTGCCCCACAAAATTTACAGCCGGACTTGAGTCAAAAAATTCTCAGAGTAAATGCTTTTTTCTGAAATGTTCATTAACCCGTTACATCAGTATGACAAATATGGGAACTTCTGGAATTTTCAAAAAAAACTCAAAATGTGGTATATAAAGAACAAGCAAGTCATAAATAAACGCATCATTTTCCAAGAAGCCCCAAGGTATTTTTACTTTCAAGTCTTCTGAAAATAATATTTAAAGAGAAAACTCTCAAAGGAGAAGTAGAGAAAAGGCATATAAATCTTTCTAATCAGACATTGAAAACTGAGGAAATTTAAGACGAAAGGACATGTTATTTTCAAAACTGTGGTAAGGTCCTACTATTTACTACTATATTTTGAAAAGTAGAAGAGGTGGAACCGTCTCACCATACCATCTTTTCCATACCATTTAGGAAGTAGTATAGTAACTTGAGTGAGGAGAATTTTTTCTGCCTCAGATCTTTTTCTTCTACTTTTTTTTCTTAACTCTTCTTCTGCTGCTTCCACCAATGTTATACGCTTCCATGGTTCCATGGTACAATTGCAAAGTCGGAAAGCCACAGTACAGTAGCTTAATGATAATCCATGTAAATAAATTGCTTGTAGTAGCATTTCTATAGGAGTGCAATGCAAGTTATAAAGTGATAGGGAAATATGTGTAAGTGTAATATGTCACCATATGAAAAAAAAGATGGAGAAACTATCATATAGAGAGAGGAGGAGTTGTTCGATGAAAGAAGGGAAACGGAAAGGTTCTCTTCAAAATCCCAATGCATAAGTAAGTTGGTATAGGAAGAGAGAAAAAAGAAGGGTTGGAAATTCTATGGTTATAAAAGGGAAAAAATAGAAGGGAATGACAAGAATCCCGGCACTCCACTTTTCAAATAAATTACCATTAGGGCTAAACCTATTGCTGAGGAACGATAATTTAATTTTGGAACACTCGTAAAAATCTTCATGTTATATGCTCTCCTTTTCTTTCTCTTCCTCTTTCTCTCTCTCTCTCTCTCTCTCTTCCCATTGGCATAGTGGAAGAGGCATAAATTTCAACGAGTCAGACCCCAAAAAAGAGAGAGACTCACATTGAACTTGGTCGTTTCCACCACGACGTGTATTATGGCTTGTATGATATTACTACTATATGGTATCCCTATAGCTTAAAAGCTTCTGCTCATTTGCTTCTGGATAAAAGTCTACACTGAGAATCTATAGCCAAAGGAAGAAAGGGTAGATGCCCTTTGTAGAATTTACGCTATATAATACTATGCTACTATTTTTATGAAATATAAATCCGCTAAAGCACATTTCCCACTCGCATCATTTTCATTTACCTTATTCTTTATGAAGCATTAGTATTTTGTTGTTTATCCCCAGGTTTTTATCCTATATGTACATGGTATATGTTTTTTACCTCAATATGAGTCAGAGAGGGTCAAACGGTAAAAAGCAATGAACTCTTCCCACCACGACACCCGATCACTTTATGCTCTAATATCAGCTAATATTACACTAACCATGAAATTGTTTGAAATATCATGGAGCACATGTAATCTGATTCAGCCAAAACTGCTCCTACCATGGATACTTTATACAGAAACGTTAAAGCCTTTGTATACATATTCCAGTGTATCATACAATTTCATTAGTACTATATTCCTCCAGACTATGCAGTCACTGCCACCCTAATTTAATCAAATGTATACCTATAGAATCTCCCCCATATTGTGTTATACAGGTAGATGAAAAATCTATAGCCAAATATCCATCATTATTTATATAAAAGGTAATGGCATTATAGTAGAATTCAGATAGAAGCCGGAAACCTTTGTAGTGTAACAATGCGTTCAGAGCGGAAGTTGAATTTTGCCAAATTTACTCAAATCCTCCTCTCTTCTACATTCACGCAGCCACTTTAAGCTAAAAGCTTATATCATTGGAATGGCACAAATATTGTAATTTCAATGCTCTCAAGGTGTCCCTTTATTTTAACCTTCATGAGGATAATTTTAAAAGAGCTAAACAAGGGATTTCCTATAAAAATACGGCGTATGTTGTAGTCAAGCTCCCACTGCACGGGTGACAAACTCTATGATTTTATATGTAAAAAAAAATCTTTTCCTAATAAAATCCATGTGTACATAAAAATTTATGGGGAAATTTTTTTGGGGGAAGTGACAAAAGCACATTTCCCCTTACCTCTACTACACCTCCACAAGCTCTTTATGATATTCCTCTTTGAAGTGACGTTTCAAGTGTATACTAAAGATACTCGGAGGTTACATAATCTGGAAAATGCTTCCTCATTTAATAAAACTCCTTTTACATGTATAATTCTATCAAAGGGAAATTAATGGGAGAGAAAAAAGTCAAAGCAGCCAATTCCACCGGTCCACTTGTTCTTTCAATTTAATAATAATAGAATGACTACTAAATGCACAGCCCCGAATTATTATTACGACAAGAGTGCAAAGATCCCTTTTTGACTTTCCCTCCTCATCCCCTCCCTCCACTTTGTAAAAGTTACATGAATGGTAATAATCCCATGTTACTGCTGCACCAAATGCCTTGATAGGGTTTAGTGCATTAATAATAGGAAACTCAGCCATTCGTACATCTACATACAAAGATCCATTACATGTACATATTTGAAGAAATAAATACAGAGAACATTTTGACTTGGTTAAGTCAAGCACAAGCTCCGGGGTTCCACGACCTAACGTCAACCTCGCTCAGTGGTGGTGGTAATGTAATCATGTACATACACATGTTATGTACATACAGCACTTGCATTCAGCTCTACCCCTTTCTACAAGCCATTCATTCAATTTTACATCTCACTCCAATTTCCATCTCTCTACAAATAGTATGTACATACAACAGGACTTTTTTACCCCAAACTCTTCCTCCTTTAATGGTCTTTATGTTTGTTAGACTTGAAGCTTTTGCCAACTTCTCCTGACAAATGTGGGCTCACATTTCACACCAGCTCCATGCATTTTCCTCATTCCTGTTAAAAGCCTCCAAGCCTATGTACAAGCATGGAGCTCCTCAGGATATCCTTTTTATGCCGGGAAAAGAAAATGTCATTTACATTGACACTGAATTGCAGTTCGGAAATATCTAGTACTAAATCCTACGTGGAAACACTTGGACCCCTACCAGCTGGGTGTATACGTACAAGATTAAAATGCACTGTAATCCCTCCCTACTTAACTTTATTTCCCAACTTTAGTAAGAGCTGTAAAAAAAATACTACATGGATTGTTTGTATGTAGAGAGAGAAAGAGAGAGAGAGAGGAAGAAGAAACAAATCCCTGGATGTACTTTTGAATTTACTTCCTTAAGAAAATCCAGTGAGGAAAAGTAATGTAGTTGAACAAATTTCACTACTTTTTTTCCTAACGTAAGAAAAAACTCTTGAGTGAGCTTGTAATTGCAAGGGACTAATGACAGACACAATGTGCTGGAAATTCTGCCTCTATTCTTTCCATACTCTCCTCCATGTAACTATATAAGACAGTATGTGTACCTAAGCCATAAAAGAACTAGGCTCATAATGAGGATGCATGTGAGACATTAAAATGCTGGAAAACATAGAACCAAAAGGAAGAAGGAAGAAGAAGCGTGTGCCATTTGGTAAAGTAGTGTGAATTGGCCCTTGCCCCAGCCTCAACGTAAAGTTCCCTACTTTACTATACGATGTGACTTTTTTAACACTCCAAAGTGTTACATACTTGTCAAGAGATAGAAAAAAAAATACTTTTGGCTCTATCCTCAAAATGGCAATGTTCACAAGATACCTCTACCTCACATATCCAGATATAAAGGAGGTAAGATGCGATTCCGTGAGAGAATACGTTTCACCAGACTAATTGTCCCAGTTTACAACAGTCCATTACAAGCCAATGAGTTTTTTAATGATCCGACAGTTATATATACATGTGTAGCCCGTAAGAGCAGCCCTCCACTAAAACCTGTAATACACTTGTACTAATCTAGAATATACCAACTTTGACCCAGGTTCAATTCGAGACTTGTATATTACAATAGCCCGTATAAGCTCCATAGTAATAATGCGGCTCGTTCGTATTTTCTCATTATAGCACTGCATAGCAAATAATACAAAAGTTCACACGGTGGAAAAGGGCTAGAAAATATAGCACTGAAAAATAGGAAGGGGTTGAAAATAAAAATACAGTTGAAAATAAATCCGTTGCTCCTCCATAAAAATATTACAGGCGCACCAGAGAGAATTGTAATCCGAGATGGTTTTAATATTAACAATTATCACATACACTTCCTATGCTTTTATTACTCTAGGGTTAGTTACAGTAATATTCCTCCTAAAAGTTTGACCATCTAAAAACGCATGTGTACATACCTGTAGTAGTTGTATGTGAAATTTAATATTCAACTTAATTTTCCCATAATTCATCTCCTATACGAAAATTAATGTTGGCAGAAATATGAAACTACAAAAAATAGTGTGAAAACTAAAGCATAGTAAAAATATATGCTTCAAATCTCAATATAAATTTTTAAATAAAATGTATGTATTTCCACCCTGGGCCACACCGGCTTGCTTGGAATTTTTCAGAAGCAACTGCCAATGAAGAGATGATAAAAAAATAATGATTTAATTCCCCACTATATATCTCAAACACACAGAGAAAGGATATAATAATATAAGTGAATGATAAACTACATAATAATCTTCCACCAAGAAGCTATTTAGCTTGCCACGCACAATCATTCACCATGGATCTATGTAAATGTATACAACCCCTCTACTAGAATAAATACATAGGATGAGTCCAATTTTAGCATAATAAAGCAATTCACTATACAAGATATACTATTTAATTCAAGGGGCCGAGAAAATAAGTCCAAGAAAAAAAAACTCCAGTAATTTAACGTCCTGCCTACATCCACTAACTACTATGAATTGCTAAATACAAGTTCCATGTAAAAAGAAAGGGCTCTCGCGAGAACTCCCAGATCGACTTGATTAATTATGAATAAAAAAATCCAAACTTGAATGATAATCTCAGTTGGACGTCATATCCTCAGATGGTGTGTCCGAAGGACCCAAATGTCCAACTTGTAATCATTCTACACTTCTTTATCTATTCCTAAGAAGCTTCACCCCATATCCGAGTGCCTACTACTTATAATGAGAGAGTTGAATGTTCCTAAATTGAAATAGGACCTTTTCCATGTACAAGAAGCTACAAAATATTATTTATGTTTTTCAATACATAGTAAGAATAAAGGAGGAGGTTTAATAATAAGAGGAAGAAAAAAAACAGGGTAATGATAGAATCAAAAAATGATTTCCATCCATAATCTCATCACGTATCTATTAAATGTATCACTTTCCCATGGATAAACCCAAGCAACCAATGAACTCTTCACACATAATAATCAGTTGAATATAACATAGGGCCAAGTAGAGCCTGGATATTTCAAAGGAAAGGATGAGCTGAGCACAGTAGAGAGAGAAAAGTTTCAAAGGACCACCCTAATCGTTCCTTTCATCTTGATACACATAAGAACAACAAAGATGTGTTATTCTTACGAAATCCATGTTAAATATATACAACTGCTCCTTTTACTACTCCCCAACACTCTTTCCCCCTCAAAAGAAATGTATACATTTAATTCCAAAGAAACTTTGTTCCTCATCTCTGTATGTATATAAATATACTGTACGAGAACTTACTAATCGACTCATTTCTTCCTCCTCCTTTCAACTACTTCAAGGAAACCAGAGGAAAACTAGTCTAAAAATTCCTATTCATTCGCATGCACTTATAATATGGATACTCTCCCTAAGAAGATGACGTTCCACAGATGAAATGCAGAGGGACATAACAGCAGACGGGAGGAGGAAGGAAAGTGGAAATGAAGATGAGAATTGTAGATGCTACAGTATAAGTTTTTCTATAACCTTACGAGACTTTAATATTATAATCTATGAGAAAATGCAGAAGCTACAGGCCAAGTTTAGCTCTAGCTGTGATTTCAATCCAATTAACAGTGAAAACTCCGTGTCTCTCAGCCTGTCTCCAGCCCTTCCCACTCCCACTTTAAATCCATCTCCAGTCTTCCTATACTCATCCTACACCACTGTGATAGGCTCTCGTCATGTATAAAATGCAAATATAGAGAAATATTTACGCGTGTAAAAAATCCTATACATTTGCATATCAAGGGCATATACAGCTTAAAAATATTATTATTAGTAAACTGTCATTAATAGGAAGAGCTACCTAAGTAAGGGAATGAGCTGAGATAGTGAGATTCGCCCTTATTATAGAGAAATCGTAGTATTCTGAGTACATTTTAGTACTTGGAGAATGTTACTCCCGAATTTTCTCTCCCCTTCTCTCTTGGGCAGGCCCTGTAAGTTACAGAGCTTATTAAAAGAACTCTGAAAATGTATTCCTCTTCTTCTATACCTACAACAAAATTATTACCGTACATTGTCTTGCTAATGTTTTATTCAGAATAATTTCCAGACACACTTGGGCAAGAAAAATACTTGAGATTATAAGTAAATGAAGTCTTCTCATTATGAGAAATGTATATAATCAGCATGGAACAAAAGTATAAGGAGAGGATATAGGGACTTGCATTACTTAATAACTTCAGAATGAAAATAACAACTTTTGAACTCATTTTGAGGGGTTTAACTTTCAATATTATAATTACCTACATTTCCCCCATATTATGGTATTCTTATACAGGAAGGAGTATAGCTTCTTAGTTGAGAGACTATGGTGAGGATGGAGTCGTCTGACCAAAAAAGGCTCAAGTAGCCAAGCAACTTCTGCACTTACGGATATTATGCTCATGCCACTCTTCTCGTCGTGGTAATATCTTTTTTAGGCATCAACTTTTTCCTTGGATTCCGTTAAGGTAGTGTGTACAGATGCTCGTATGCATCCTAATTAAAATAGTTTCAAGCTGTTTTGTCAGTTAGGTGCTTTACCCTATATGCTTGCATAATGTTGGAGCAACTGCTCTTCTTAATGTGATGACACTTAACTAGGCTTGAAATTATACAGTTATTAAAGTGAATTGCATGTAAGAAAAAAAAGTAAATAGAAGTGATAAAGTTAAAGGATGCGGTCCGTATAGTGTTTTTACTCTTACGCTGCGCTCCGCTCTTTATACGAAGCTAAAACCAAGAGATCATTCCAAATGCTTTGCTCCGAGCCAACAGAAAAAGGAGTTGTCCGAGACTTACCTATATAAAAAAAGCAAATAAGAAAACAATAATTAACAATTCGTTCCCCCATCATTACACAGAGCTTTTATAGGGCACTAAGAAATTTAATGGTGAGTTTTGGATGAAATTTTGAATCCTTTTATTTCTAATGGAATTTAATAGCATGGTTTTAGTTGGTGGTGTGAATGAAACCAATGAATACAGATTAGCTCAATTTTTTCAACACACATGAATTTCTATGGTTTGATGTTATATATATCATTATATCATCCATTCATGTTCATAATATTTTTCTCAACTGGTTTTCTATGAGCTTGTCACTCCAAATAATAGCACTTGTTTCTGTGTGGATTTCTGGCCAAAGCCGGATTTTAGTGGTGATTAGGAAGATGTCTAGGGCAATGATTATATGTAAAGGGTACTAAAAGACATGTGCTTTTGTTTATATTGTAGCAATTGTGTATAGAATGAGGAAATTGATTAGCCACGCTGCTCTTGAATCAGTTCATGGTCACTTTTTTTTCAAGTATATCACATTCTCAAATGGAACTAACTCCTGACCCAATTTGTTACAAATTGGACCTATCATCATTACCTTCAGAGGAAATTGTAGGTTTGTTGTGGATTTATATATATGAACTTTTCTATTCCAATGATAATTCAAACAATCTTATGTTCAACTTTGATTATTTCTTCTCGTAATCATTTATTTTAACATTATTCTCATTATTTGGGAACTTCCTTTTATCCTCCCTTGACAATGAATGTATGCATTTCCACCACAATGGCAAAGTTCAATGATGAACATCATTTCCTTGGCTTGACTTCTTTTCTAGAGAGTCAGCCACCAAAGTGTATCGATTCTCTACGTGCAAGTATTGTATTCTACCCATATTTCTATATAACTCAGCTAGCCATATATTGTATATTGTGTAGTTCTTTTATTATACACGGATAAATGGAAGGGACTAGTATCTCAGGAAACGTACAAGATCCTCATAAACAATCCGTTTAATAATGTAAATGGACATAATCACATTAGAATCTCTAATTGAGTCAAGATTAAGTAGAGATGAAACAAACATGCTGATGTCATTAAGGAAAATACGTTCCATCCAACTTTGTAATTTATTAAATCCGTGCCTTCACATTATTCCATGCATATTACATGGGATTTCATATTAACTTAGCCTCTTAAATGAGAATATATTATGCTGGACCTATATAGCATAGAAACCGTTAGGTAACCGAGCATGGATCAAATACATAGGAATTATATAGGACCTTTTACATAGAACAGGTATCCTCGTCCCTATAATATCGTATTTGAGACGTATAATCATTTGAAAAGATATGCTGCGTTTTGGCCATCCGCCTGGACTTGACTTTAGCCCCAAAAAATTCTATTTGTAATTATTACCACGCGAAATTTGAGGAGAGTCGTGTGTCACGAGCGCGAATCTCCATCCAAAATCTCATACCTTATCTCTCCGTCTTCCTCATCTTCTTTTTTTCTCTATCCTTCAAATAGTTACTACTTCTCCACAACCAACAGTAAGAATAGAACACGTGGAAATGAATCTTGCAATCAACAAAAGTCTCCGTAGTGAATTCCGACTCATTTACCATCTTTATCTTCTTCTTTTACTAAACTATAGCAATTCCTCTCTACCTTCCTCCATAACATAAGATACTTTAATACATACCAAGAGATACAAACTCATATAGTGGTTCGTCCAGTGAGTTATAGATACTCACGATCTGAGCAACTTGCTTATCAAAAGTAGAGATCAATGAGCCCCTCCTATTTCGTATTCAGATAAATTCGTATACCTACAGATATACGTAGTAAGGAGAACATCTCGCATTTGTATTACCTAATGGACCAGAATGTTAAAAAGTGGATGGGAAGCCACAACTTGAACGGTACAGTTGAAGAAGAATCTCTAGAAAAACTATATACGCTCTTTTCCTAGGCAAAGGTGAAGTAAGAAAAATACTAATACCTGGAGCAAAATCTTAGATTACTTTACTACAAACTTGCTCAATGT
Organism: Spatulosminthurus flaviceps; assembly: GCA_034693705.1. Lineage (NCBI taxonomy): Eukaryota > Metazoa > Arthropoda > Collembola > Symphypleona > Sminthuridae > Spatulosminthurus > Spatulosminthurus flaviceps. The sequence continues at coordinate 25,496 of JAQFXU010000971.1, forward strand.
CTCACTACAACTTTTATCACTACACAGAGATCTGAGAAAAAACAAAACAAATAGTAATTACAGTAATAAACTATTCTATTCCCCCAACTTTCCCTCATTGTATTTTTTCATCAATCGATAAATATTATGTAGAAAGCCAATGTTCCAGTCAAATAATTTCCTCCCTCCAGTAAAACTCCAGAAAAAATCATTTTTTTTCAATGGAAACAAATAATTGCTCAAACACACGGAAAATCAGAGTAAAAATCTACTCTTGTCATGCTCAGCTCCAATAATCATCAAAAAGAAATGTCTGCCCATTTACATGACTTACAACACTAAAACATTCTAATTATTTCTGAATATCTATTTAACGGGAAGAATAATGGAAAAAATCCTTGAATGTACATATTTTGCTAAAAAATCACTAGGAAAATAATTACTACAAATCATACTTATATTTTGGTAATTTTTTTCGCGTTGTTTTCGCATTTATGCAAGAAATTGAAAGGAGGGGAAATAATTGAGAGCCAGCAATTAAGTAAAGTCAATTATTAAAATAAGGCACATCTCCAAAAGGAATGAGATAAATGAGTCAAGGAAATGGATAAAAGTCATTTATCATGATAGCATAATATGATGATATTGAAAGAAACCAATTATATTACTCTTAATAGCATCCCTAATAACTTTCCTTTATAAGTTCATCCTTGCCCAAATGAGACTGTACACTTTCAATGTCAATAATTAAAAGAGGAAAACTTTAATTCAAACTTCCATCCATGACAATCTCATCTCTCTATGGCAAGAGAGTAAAAAAACACACACACCGACACCACTGCACCTACAGAAGTAAGTCTCTACTTTATTTGAACCTCTCACGACAAAACGTTACCTCTCCATCAAATACATGTATGTACATGTCAATTAAAGTGATTCCTTTTACTAATGAAAGCGTTTCCCTAAAATTTCTTTCATTTCAAAAACTAACGTTACAAAAACACCCACGAATAAATTCAAAGGCACAGTTTCTCAAAACTTTTACTAGGGAATCACTGTACTATTAGAAATGCATAGGAGAGTTTCAGAGTGAGAACGTTTAATGTTTTCTGTCTCTCTCTCTCTCTCTCTGTCTCTTCCGCTTCCACTTTTCTTTGAAATGTTTTTAGCACTCACATGTATTTGATAGTTCTATTGACTCTCCCTCCCTGTCTATTTGCTCAAAAAGGAGAGAGATGAATCTACAGAGTAAAAAGCTGATTATGAGCAAAAGGATGAAAATGATTGGTAGAGCTTTTACTGTACATAGGAAACACACATGTTTAGTACATGGGATTTTGAACTCTTGAAGTTTTTCTACAGAGAATTGCCCACGTATAGTTATCATACACTTTGACTTTGTATTTTTCTTTTGATGCTCCAATTCGGCTTCGTTAGTACCTTACCGCAAAATGTCAGGGAAGAAGTACATGAAATCCAACCATGAGAAATACAGTAAGGATGAAATGATGAAGAGGAAGAGAAGAAAAGGCAACAGCTTAATGACTAATGACCCTCTCTCTCTACTAGCTCGAGGACTTTTCCCCAATTTTCACCCACAAAATTACACTAAAATCCGAGGAAATTCTCAGTCATTACAAAGAGCAAAGAAATCATGTAATAAAAACATCGAGCCTTCCTCTGTAGCAACTGACCTCCAACTCCCATGGCACCTGGTACAAGCATGGTATTGTGTGTCTTCTCATCACAAATGTATCCCTTCCTGGGTAATAAGCCAAATGCTTGTCATTTCAAAGAGAATCGGAATTAAATCTTTTGAGCCTCCAACTCCTCAATGGTCTTCAGAAAAGATAATCAGCTTGTAATACAAGACGCGGAAATATCTTTCTTACCATAGAACTCTCTCTACGTAATATTTACCGACGTACTACGTATATAGCGACTTCCAGTACAAATTCAGTAACAAGAGATATAAGTTCAGCAGTTAAAACATATCCTAATTATCTCAACCAAACTTGTAATACACATTTGGACTGCAAAAGTAAGTGCTCGAAATAACAACCCTTGACCATTAAAATATATGTAGATACTTATACGATGCACTCTCTTGGATTTAAACCTCAAGCACGTTTTCATTACATTTTCCTACGTGTGTGTATGAAGAGAGCAGCATCAAAGCTTTACTGTTACATACTATATTTTCTACTCCACACTTTTTCCAAAATATATATATTTTTTGTAAATTCTTCCTCTTCTCCCAAAAACAGGTGTGTGTAGAAAAGTAAAGAAGAATTTTAAAAAGGATTCCCAATTTTTCTAACTCGGCCCAGTAAAAAAAATGTACCACCACCATTTAGAACCTTAACACCCAAGAATCCGTTCATTGTTGTAGCTTATTTATATATACGTGAATGTGGTTAGTGTGGATTTGGGAATGTGAAAAAATGCTGAAAGTGTATATAGTGCGCAAAATAAAACTAAAGTCCATGTTCCAATTATTACTGGGCGTGTAGGACTCACGTTTCACGTTCCTTACTTACTAGAGTGAGTACTCTTTTGAAAACAAGTCACTCGCTCTTCATTCTATGCTGTCCTATAGTAGGAGTCGTTCCCCTGTAAAACTCCTATCTTATTACTTGTACATGGAATTCTATAGCTTGTATGTTGTACAAGTCGTACAATATAATAATAATATTGCGGAAAATACAAGCTGTGTGATGAGACTTCTATCTTGTTTTTAGATACACTTAAATGTGTTGTGAGGAGATGATGACTACATGCAAAGGATATCATCACAACTTTGAAGACTCTAGATCTAATGAAATCCTATACTCATCTCGTAGTAGTTGTAAAGTAATGAGCAGGAGGAACAATACGTTATGGGATCCGTTATGTAGTTAGGAAAGTAGTAGTAGTAGGAGTAGTAGCAAAGTAGATGTAGTAGAAATTACAAGCAAAACCCTTTCCATGTTCATCTTTTTCCTTGAAGATTGCTTTGTAAGAAAAAATTATTAAACCCATATGATTTCATGTTTGCAGTTAAATTTTGAATTTCCTCTGCGGTCCATTCTATTATGTCTTTTGGTATTAAGTACTTGTTTTTTTCTCACTACCCACTACGCTCACTCAGACTTGGCGGTTTTGTGTCATTTACAGGAACATCGCCTCACTCACAGTCATGTATGTGTGTATCCTTGGCATGAGAAATTGAGTCGGTATAAAAGCTTTATATAAAATTACAATACAGTTGTGTGTAGAGATTGGAAGAAAAGTCTTGGGCTTTGCCCATCATATAGAACAGAGAACAAGTAAATGTCTTATGACCACCTAACCCACCTAACTAGATCAGGAGAATCATCAGTCCGTCACAGTTAATGGTTGTGTTCTCGGCACGATCATTTTACACGCGGTAACCGCAGAGCAGTACATTGCTAATGCTGTGCTGATTCCTTAACTACCTTCATTGTACTGCCATCCCATGTAACATTAAAGCTATATACGTATACATTTCTCCACCATGCACATTGCTATAGTTACCAGTTACAACCGGCCGGAAGAATTTATGCTTGTCATGTACTATTAAAAAGCTTCTGTGTGTACAAACTCTGTACATTCTGTCTGTAGTACCGTACAAAGTGGAGGGTTTTCACAGTAAAAATATATCAAGTCCTGCTCTTGCACGTACCAACCCATCATTCCTATTCCTGGTCATTCCCAATTCTATATCAAAGGAATAGAAAAAAAGGGAAACTCCTCAAAAGCTCACTTTATTCCTTAAGATCTAAATGTTTTAATTTTAGCTCAATTTCACTATATATCTTTCCTATACTAAAATAGCATGATCACGTTACTTGGAAGCGCATCCTTCTGTAAGTATACATCAACATATACTTTTTTTTCTACGACCAAACAAAAGTTTTCCTACACAAAAACAGATGATTGGAATCTTTCTGTCCTCGAATCTATATCTTTTATTCCAAGAAGTTAAATCCAATCAAAAGTGTACAGGAGAAAAAGGATAAACGTATTGCTCATTTATAAATTAACTTATTGCAGTGCCCCAACTCAATAGAACATGAAATTTGAGAAAAGTTTCTCGTCTTCTTTACCATGTACTCTAGTAATGGCTCGTAGTACAGTACATTTTGTATGCTAAGGGTATAGATACATTTAGCTCTTATTTATTTCTCTATGGTTATAGATATAGAAAAGTAGAATGAGAAACTTAGTCAAGCCTGAAGCTTTAGTTGGGAGTTTTCTCTCTCTCTCTCTCTCTCTCTCTCTCTCTCTCTCTCTCTCTCTTGCAAACACTCTTCCCGCTTAATATACAACAAAAGCTCTCTGTAGCTATATATATGGTGACGGAAAATCACGGATGGATGAATACACGCTGGTGTAACTTATGAAGCCAATGAACAATAAACATACACAAGAGGGAAGCGATCACTGAATTACAATGAGACTATTCACAATAGTAACGTAACTTATAGTAAAGTAGTGTGTGTGTGTGTGTGTGTGTATTTTCTTTGAGAACCTGAGATGACTGCAAAAAGGACTGAGTATTGTAGATATGAAAGATATATAAAAGTGCTAGATTCTATCATTCTATATCAACTTATCTTTGGCCATGTATCGTATATCATATACATATATGGGAATCCTAGCATTAAATCCTTTAATAAATTCTCCTGTACGAGTTACATAGATAGGCGTAAAGTTCAAGGGAGAAATCCAGAAATTCTAACAAATCATACCAGCTCATAATATGAGTCTCTGAGTCTCCAGAACTTATACATTGTGGTGTATATACGCTTAATGCTAAACCCCCACTGGCGCTTAGTATACACACTGTATACTATTACTATGCTATACTATATCTGTTACTATGTGTAAATACATAAGGAAGAACGACTGGACACCGAACCATAGATTACAAGTATTACACAAGATTAAACTCACGCTGAGCCCTGTGCTAAAGCGGTAGTGATACTACAGATACTTCAATAATGCCTTAAAAAAACTACACAGAGTAACAGGTACAACACCCAACGAAGCTTACTTTTATAGTTAGTTGGAAAACCACATGAAAATGTTTAGGTCAGTCGTGGGAAAAATTCCCAGCATGGTCAGGATAAAAATTTACAATTCCTACAATAAATATACATCTCTACATATTATTATACTCTTTATCCTCCTCCACACCACACGTCTGTGTATTTACCCACAACAAAAATATATCCTGCCACTTACTCAACTCTTTCTTTAAATACCCTTGAAAAGCCTGGATAAATTATAGATAAAATCTCTATGAAAACAATTAATTATTATCCTTAAAAAACCTCGTGTTCTTTATTAAATACATACAAACATATATAATTTATCATGAATTTTCCCTTGCAAAATTCACACCATAAAGTTTTTTCACAATTATTATATATTTTTCCTAGAATTTTCGCAACCTCAATTAAAAACATATAAGCAAAAACTCTTGACACACACACACACTCATGAATTACAACTTTTATTGTAGTGACAATAGAGAGGATTCCAAGAGAAATAATCAAATTAAAGCCCAGAGCAGTGCATACAAGCTGTTTAATACAAAGCGTGCTTACTATTACGAGCGCTGGTGGCAATAACGTAATTTAATTCACCCGTTAAAAAGCATAGGATAAAATTTTCTCTCCCAATCCACCGTCAAAATATAATGAGAAATCGTGAATTAAGTTTTCAAATTTTCAAATTACCATTAAATCCTTGAGCTTTTCCGTATAATGACATTATAATATGAAAACAAAATAATAATCAAATGTACGCCACACGTACCACAAAGCTACAACTCTGGCCTAACAGGGTGATGACTTATACCGTATGAAAGCATTTAGTTTTGATACTTGTGAAAATTGCTTGCAGAAATATATTACAGCACGCAATTCAAAGTGAAAATTCAGCGTAAAAAAATATTTTTTTTCTTACCAATGATGCAGCAAAGATTATATGTACGTGTTGGATTCATGATACCGTAAATAAACCACATAGTGAAAATCATGCTTAGTTCCTTCATTCCTTATATGCAGATATTCGAGTACCACATGGTACATTTAATCTCTAAAACGCTCATTTTATCCAAATGAGCGTTTCATTCCTCGTGTATATAGTAAGCGCTATTGCGCTATGTATTACTTATACGTACATATATCTAAAGCACCAGTGACAAGAGACTTGTAATAAAACAAAAGGCAGAAGAAACAATGTTTTTCTATTAACTCCTTGACTCACATCCTCAAGTGTATCCATAAGATTAGAGTGGTGAAGAAGCCCTAACTGTGCTTCATTTGCCTCCAACAAATACTACCGTTTTGTCTCATTTATTTCCTCACCTTTTGCTTTTTCCTTCTCCTGTCAGCTGTGTGGTAAGTATTCTCCTACGAAGAAAGGGCATTTAAAAGACTTGAAAATCCTCTCCGCACGTTCTTACCTCCCTGACTAATAGTTTCTTTTCAACTAATGACCAAAACATTCATTACACGACAGCACGTTAAAAACAAAGGAGTACTTAGCACGTTAATGGCCCCAACACATTTTTCTCCCTCTCAAAAAACCTCCTCCATACATATCTATCCCTATTCCCTTCTCTCTCTCTCTCACTCAATCCTATTTCCGTACACAGATCATACCTATCCCATTACTAGAGCATGTGAAAAACTTCAAAGGACTATCAGATTCTATGATTTTTACATCCCTTTCTTCCAGAGAGCTTCTTCAATTTCCTCAGAGTTGTTCTAATTAAAAATTAATAAGGTATGTACAGCTTCAAAACCACCAAATCCTTCGGGAGAAATGAGCGAAAAAAGCGAAAGGTAAGGAAGACGAAGAACACGAACAGAAGAAAATGTAATAAAATTTTGCGAACAAAGAAAAAAATAAATCTCGCCCATTAAACACTTGAGGGAGGAATGGACTTCTATATGAACAAAACAAAATGTAAATGAAACATACAAACCTACATTCCTCGTATCCAAGTCACTAGGAAAAAAATCTTGAGTTTCAAAAAAAACAAAAATAGGGCGCTCCCCCATAGCCTTTACTAACATCATAGCAGAGCAAATCCCAAGACTACTCCATCTAAAGAAAAGTACACAAAGGATGCAAATGCCAGATAAAAAAATTTAAACTAAATATGCGTGTGTCTGTTTATATTCCAAGAATGTTGAAAATCTTATGCGGAAACGAAGAAAAAAAGTAACCAGACTTGAGGAAATGGTCTGGACATTAAAGTAGAGAGGAGAGGAACGGAAGAGGAAAAAAATAAACGGAGAAGGAGAAGAAGAAGAAGAAAAAGACCAAGTAGGAAAAAATAGAGAGAGTGGGGGAGTCTAACCACGGTCTTTCCCTCCACATACTTTATGTATGTATAAAGAGCTTTAATCCCGTCACAAGTCAAAAATTAAGCCGTAAAAACACTCGGAACGTCGTATTTGTCTCATTTTGTATTCCAAGCATGAGGGAAAGCTTGGGAAATAAAAGTGAGGTAGGAATATAGGCCCATCTCATGAAAAAATCACCCAACTCAAAATCCCCGCACCAAAAATGAAATAAGGAGCTAAAAATGTATCACGCTATGTTTACAATTACAAGTGTATATCGTTCTTTCACATAGCACAGTCTATTTACAGTCCTGTCGGCTAAATTCAAAAAGGTGCCCCTTCCCATAAGGTTAACATTATAGGAAATAGCACCTTTTTCTATTTATACCTCCTCATATGCACACGTACCTTTCTCCAAGTCTCTTACTATAACATATAGAATTGCCATAAAGAAGTATACGCCAGAGGTTTTTTTCCCCCAGAACCCAAAATACTTGCGGCACGTAATGGACACCGATTAGGTCCCGGAAGAAAACAAATACCCATTGTGGGAAATTCTATAGAATTTCCAATACTATACCAAAAAAAGAAGGAAAGACAAGGAGAAAGTGAGCAAGTACGGAAGAAAGTGGGAAGGAGTTCAAGCCAAAAACACTAGGGTCATTTCTACTAGCCTTATACAAACCACACCAACGGAACAAAAGCTCTCAATATTTATTAGAAACTCATATACGCAGATACATACGTTAGAGATAGGAGCCTCATATAAGAAACTCTCTATGGTTACAAACAAGGAGGAAAGTTACTTCCATCGGAGTGAAGAAGGATCCGGGAAAAAAAGAAGAAGAAAGAAGCCTTCAACAGACTACCGGAACTCGATTTGTTTATATTTATACACACAGAGACGTTTCGATAAAAATTACAGGAGCAATTTTCACACTTGTCTTTTTTCCCTTCTTTTCCCCTCTCCTCCTCCTCCTCCTCCTCCTCTTCTACACACATCAATTGACTTGGGACTCATTTCTTTCCCTTCTACCCAACGAAGAAGGAGAAGACGAAGAAGAAAAACAGAGAGTTTTTATGACTCACAAACGGACAATCTCCCAGCTTCAACTGTAACTACACCAAACATATTCAATTTTCCTTACATAATCCTGGTTTTTATTTCTTTAGCCAAAGATTTGAGAGAAGGATTTCCTTCTTTATGGACTATCCCTTCCTTTAACACCTTACTAACATAGTCAAGGATCCCAGAATTCTGTTCCTCTCTAAATCCGTATCTACTACACACACAGCCTCCAGTAATAACTCCATGGCTCATATTCCTACGAACCTTTGTCCTTTACTAGAAGAGACTATCCAGTTTCCTCCAATTTCCCTTGATGTTTATGCAGTTCCCAAGGAGACAAATATTTGGGCCTGATATTAAACTGTCGGGTGTAGAGCATCTGTAGTGCGGATAATTTTCCACAATGAATTAATAAGCTCAAGGGAGAACCATATATATAGAGAGAGAAGCTTATAGGATATTATTGAAAAACATGAGAGAGAGAGAGAGAGAAAATCCGCAGTGATATTTCTCAGCCTCAAAGCTTCCGTTTCCTTGACGAGAGGAGGAATATCTTCCATCCTGAGCTACAGCTTGATATTTGATGGTGTATGCTAATAATAATCGATTGATAAAAACCAAGTCATAACAAAAGCACATGTTATATCACAAATATCTAGCTACACATATTTCCTATAAAATTTTACATATACAAAGTCTCATGTGAGCTAAATTGAAATAGGAGTAGGAAAATAAGACTCGGGTTAAAAAAAATCCCATTGAATAATTTTTTTTGGGGGGGGGGGGGGGAAAGTACAAAAAGGATGACAGTTTAAAACATCAAGTTGAATAGTTGTGTACGTAGATCTGAGAGAAGGAAATGTGAATTCATCTCATCACTACAAAATATATGTATATTTTTGGTCTGTCTCTTCTTTCGTATTCACTCCAGTGCTTTCGTCTCTCTCTTTCTCTCTCTGGCTCTCTTATCTATTTCTCAAGAGCGCTTTTGCATTAGATTGTCATAAACGCATCTGGAAGTTTCATTTTCTTTCTCTCATTTTAAGCGCTATTACTTACTTCTTCTTCTTCTTCTTCTTTGAAAGTATACATATTAAAGTTACTTTCCCGGGCTGTCATCCGTCTTCAAATTTCTGACTCAGTGGATACTACTATGAGCATTGTTATAATATGCAGATGAATTAATTCAGTTGAGAGGAGGAGGAGGAAGCAAGTGTGTGGAGAGAGAGAGAGCTCTTCTCTCTAAAGAAATGAGTAGTAGATTTTTTTAAAGGAGGAAGTGAGCATAGGTTCCAGTATAACCTCAAATGGTAGCAGTTTGCAAAAGTATAGAGGAACTTTCCTCACATTTCCAGCCATGTGAAAAGGTTGAAATTTTATTAAAAGCTACTACACACTGAATATGAAAATTTCCCTGGAAATTAGACCCTTTTCCTCAAGAAGTGGCTATATTTTTTATTCTACAAGTTTCTATATCTTTGCCAATTCCAGCTTATTTTTTTTGCCTACAGTTTTTTTCCTTTCTTATATTATTATTCCGAGGGAAAGGTAAATTGCTAAAAAAAAAGCGTTTTTCCTCCAGACTTTATTGATGCTCATGAAAAATTCCATGGTATACGCACGTCAAATGGGAGAGTAGTAAAAACGTTTCTCTGTAAGTATATGCGGGGAAGAAAATATTTATTTTGGCCTAGTATTCTTTCATATACATACGTATTTGTATGTATTTTTGCTGAATTTTGAATGCAGGCAAGTTGCAAAAAAATGTCATCCATCAAAATATAAAATAAGCTGAAATATCCTGTATTTTTTATATACTGACTCACACATATCGTAGGGTAAAGTCCAAAAGGCGCTATAATTTTCGTAACGTTATGGGAAAAACAAAATTATAGCGCCTTTTGGACTTTACCCGACGATATTTTCTTCCTTTATGTATAAAAATATAGAAAACAAGCCTCAAAGCAATGAATGTGGACAAAAGCAGTTCTTGGTTTTCCAGATGACATGCTTCGTACTTAACATAAATATTCACATTTCTCATATACACTTGGACTTTTTAAGCTACTACTACAAACTTGAAGAGAGAGGAAGAAAAATTCAAGACTTTTTATTACACGCTCTTTATGGAAATTTTCAAAGGGCGTATATATGAGAAGACAGAACGTATAATACCTTTGCTTCCTCAATTCCAACCCAGAATTTCCCATGCCTACACATAAAAGCTCTTATACACTGTAAAAGATATACGTGGTTTTACAAAACAGTAAATTTTATTTCCAAGACTATGGAAAAACATATGGAACAATACATCACTTGACTTTTCCCTTGAACAAATTCTAATAAATATAAGGAAGAGAGAATAAACGATATTTGCGAAACAAATTTTTCATAGTAAAAATATTCACAGTGTCATTTTTCATGGTGGTGGTGGTAGGTTCCGTAATATTCAGCAAGGCTTGAAGAAAAAGAAGGGAGTTACAATGTCAATGTAATCACGTTATATAGGAAATATATAATACACGCACCTGTGAAATTACATAGCACGTGCTAAAATACTGTGTATAAATAACCTGTGAATAATTTACCCCAGTATTAATAACTTGATCGTACCCTTGCTTTTATTGCTACTAAAATATAATAGGTTGGCGCCTGATAGCTAAGTGGCTAGGATCTCGTTTACGAGTGTCGTCTGAGTCCCGGGTTCGAATCCCGGAG
>JAQFXU010000972.1:0-36612 GCA_034693705.1 Spatulosminthurus flaviceps
AAATCCATTAGGACTTTCCATGTACCAGAGCGTACATATCTTTATATACAAAAATAAAGGTAGAAATCCATTAGGACTTTCCATGTACCAGAGCGTACATATCTTTATATACAAAAATAAAGGTAGAAATCCATTAGGACGTTCCATGTACCAGAGCGTATATATCTTTATATATAAAAAATAAACCAATTTTTCCCTACCACAATATTTCCTTAGTTTTCCCTATCTTCTCTTTTTGACAACATTTTTACCGCTCTTATTCCTTTTTTTTACAAAGCTCATTGAAGCTTATGGAGCTTATAGAATTGTTGCCTCCATTAAAATTTTGGGTAACGACGTACGCCCTTAAAATTCCCTTTGTTTGTGGATTTTGAACAGCTCATCAGAGCTCAATGAGCTAATACATCTCCATATATGTACATATGTAGTAACAAATGGTACAGTTGGGAGAAACGTTAGAGGAATAAATAATAGGCAGTCAAAAATAATGCATAATTTAATTGACTAAGGGTGGGGTAGTATTTTTCCCTATTTATGCTCTCTCTCTCTCTATGAATGCATTTTATAGGGAGATAAGTGAAGGCAGTTGGTTAAAAGCTATAGCTGGACTAGAAATGCTCAAAAAAAGTGACTATTCTGTAAACAAGATCCAGTGGATTGAGCCAATATTGAGAGACAAGTAGAATGGGAAACTCCATATCATTTCCTCCAGTGACCTTGCATTTGCATGATTAGTATGATCGTGAATGATGATGCAAATGGTAATTTCTTCCTGTAATAATAATAATTATTATTATTATTAGTACACTCACTCCACGCCCCTTTCCCTCCCCCCCCATACCATTTTAATAGCTAGGGAGGAAATGATATTGAGTTGGAGATGCTAAAGTACATGTGTATTGCAAAATAAAATAGACGGAACAAATAAAAAGGCAAGGGCGGAACTGATGTGACTTGTCCCATTAGAAATTAATCCTTCTCTATTTTTTGTGCGAGTATGTATATACAGGGGAAAGATAAAGTCCTCTGGAGGTGACGCACAATACATGGGGAGAAATAGCATTTTAAATCCCAAGTTAATTAGAGAAGTTGCTCAATTTGCAATATAACATGGAAGTTTCTTAGGATAATTACATGGTTTGGGAGGGCTATGCATAGGAATGGCTGGATAATATAATTAGGGAAACTACCCCTATCGTCAATATGTATAAGTACATGGAGAGGAAATAAATGTGTGTGTGTTTGTGTTATTATGAGACAAAGTTTTTAACCACTTCTTATGTTTATTAGTGTCTGACAGTATTCTCAGCCTCAAACTACTACGAGGAAGGGTCAAACAAAGGAGCGTATGTAAAATTAATTGGAGGACCATCCGAGCCGCTGGAGCCGTATTTTGTTCAGTTCAATGCTGCTTCTCCCAAACTTCGTAACATGACCATACGTCAACGTGTTGGTTTGGTGGAAGCCTCCGCTCTCAAAGAACTTCGCTCTAAGATTCAAGAGAAACAAGAACAAATTTTGGTATGCTTCAAGGAGTTGGATAATGACTCTCCAGGTAATCTCTCCCTCAAAACCACCTAAAATAACTTGTTGTAGTCACTAGGGTTCTTGTTGTTGGACAAAAGGCCCATTTTTTCCCCTCCAAATTACTTGTACTTCTTCTTCTTCTCCCAAACTACCCTACAAATAACTTGGTCTTTAGTTTAATTCGCTCTACGTTCTTAGGTATGTACATTTAGTATGTATACGTACAGATGTACATAGTAAGGAATAAGAATAAAACTAGCTGTGAGGAAATAAAAAGTTCAAGTGTGTCTTAAAAAAAGGACTCGTAAGGTTTGTGGAGTCCATATGGGAGAATTGACTACTTTAGACGCTCTAACTTGATTCATTGTATTCTATAGTCGTACTAATTACGCTACTCTTATTTTTTCCTGCTGCTGGTGACAATTAAGAAAGTGGGGAAAATATATGCTGCCCTGTGGTTATATATGGAAAATATAATTAATTAAAAATAGTACTGAAAAATTAGTGTTAAATATTTAAAATTTAATAATTCTTTTTTATCACATTTTTAGAAGCTTTAGCAGAGATAAAGTATAGGAAAAAGTGTCCATAAAATTTTGGACAAAATGGTTGAAAATTTCATGCAAAAATTAGGCAAGGATTGCTGTGCACTGTATATTTTGCTATTTTCATGCTGTACGGAATAATTCCGATGGGATTTTCGGAAGCTTGTTGTTTTGGAGATAGATTTAAGATATAGTGACATTAAAGGTGCGCGAAACATGGATCATGAGCCGCAGTATGTTATGATATTAAGAAAATCCATTTTAATGATAAATTATTAGATATGGTGTACATTCATAGGTACATGTATGTGTAATATACATTTATGGATAAACCTGCTCTGAGGATATCATAAATTTCTTGGGATTTTACTACCCTAATGAAATCCTTTGGATCCGTGAAAATACCGCGTCCACAAACTTTGGCCAACTCAGGCGTGAAAATGTATATATTTTGGAGAAGTTTTGAGGGTTCGTAGAGGACATGTTATTAAAATTTCAAAAGCACGTACATTTACATGTAAACTCGGAGTAGTTTTTAAAAGTTGTAGAGAGGAGGGGGGAAAATCGATTTTAATTTCCATTTTATCTTGTGCACACAATTTAGGAAATGCGAAAGATTGATCATCTGAGTTTTTACGGTGTGATAAACCATAATCTTCACATGGGTCTTCAAGGAGAAAGTTGAGTTGCTTGATTGCCCAAGGCTTGTATAATATGGAGAGTAGAGATGAAGTGTGTGTGTGTGTGTTTGTATGTGTAGGGAATGTAAATGTGTACATATTTTTAGTAGGTCAGGTTTTTGTGAGACAGTTGTAATTTGCGGGTTATATTGTTATAAGTTATGGGCTTGATGTATATAAAGTATCTTAAAAGGCTCTTATGGTTTTCCTTCTTGCAATAATGCAGAGCTAACTGCCGTAAAAATAAACTTATTTCTCGCTTGAGTGATTTTGGTAATGATTCAACTCACTTAAGTACATCACAATGGTACTCAGTCAGCTTTGTGGATTCCATCTAGAGCATAACTTTTCTAGGTAGCAACCTTCCTTGTGCTTTTGTATGGACAAAGGTCTACCAAGGATACACAATAGTTTGGTAATTTGATGGTGAGTGAACACACGTGCCCTCAATGCTTCTACCTTATTCAAGAAAACAAAAAATTCTTACAGAGCAGAGAGCTAAACTTGAGAGGGAAAAATAGAGGAGGAAAAAGAAGAGGAGAAAAAGGGAAGGGAGTGAAAGAAATTCTGTTGAAAATTTCTAGGGTTGAAGGAAATTTTTTCCAAGATTTTTCTATTTGAAATTTCAAGACCTTGAAGTCCTTTGCAAATGCTAAATTTTCAGTTACGCATGTCCTAAATTTTCAAATTTTCACAGCTAGGAAAATTTCAGTGGAATCCGGCAAAATGAGAAATTCTTGTTTTTATGTAAATTTTAGTCAAATTTCACAATGAGTCAAATTTCAGATAAAATTTGAACTATTAAAACTGAACTTAGAAATTTCACTATAAACCACTATTTCCCACGTGGACCGAAATTCAATTTGTATTATTGTCAATAATTTCTGTACTGAAATTTACCCTTACTTTTTGGTCAAAATATAACCGCTGAAGGATTGTATTTACTTTCTATATATAGAAGAATTGTAATACCCCAAAATGCTTGGGTATGGTGATCGTTATAGAGTCTCTATATATGCTCATATAATGACAATGGAGAAAGTCAGCTTTCCAATTCCCATTCTAAATAGACTGGACTTTTTTTCAGGCTTTGTCAGCGTGAATGACTGGTGTGTAGCCCTGGAGAAAGGGACTGATTTGAAGTTACCCTGGAGACTTTTACGACCAAAGCTTGCTGAAGCTGATGCTCATACGGGAATGGTAAAATACGCCACCACCTTTCAAGAGGATACTTCCGTGAAGGAGGTACTTTCAATAGAAAAATTTTAACTTTGTTTTCTCTCCCATATATATAAAGTATAGTATGTACTTTTACGTTTATAGCTATATATATATGGGCTATATGGGAAAATCTCTATATAATGTGTATGCTCTCGTAGGAGGACGTCACTGTGGCAGAGGTTCTTTACAGAAATAAATCAAGTCTAGAGTCGATTTTCCGAATTTTGGACAAAGATAATTCAGGTTAGTGGTTCTTTTGGCTAAACTTCTCTTCTCTTTAGATTAAAGGAACAGGTTATTAACAGGTTGGGGAAGTATTGAATGAGCAACTTTCTCTTTTGTACCTCCTCCTCCATTCCCCAAAGTTCCCTTATAAGAAGAAGGAATTGACTTTTTTTTTGATATTTTCTCACTTTCTCTATTCCTAGGGTATATTTCTATGGACGAATTTTCCCAAGCCTGTGAATTATTGGGTGAATGGCAAATCGAAATTCCACATCAGCAAATGATAGAAATGGCAAAGAGTATGGATATGAATAAAGATGGGAGGATTGACTTGAATGAGTTCCTTGAAACATTCCGCATTGTCAACCAAGAGTGTCCGGATGTTGAAGAGGAAGAGGATGATTGAAAGTAAATCCCTTTCAATGAGATTCTAAACTTAAGTTTTTCTCCTCCCATGTAAATATATCATTGTAAATTCCTAGCAAATTCCTATATTATATAAACCCTATCTACACTAACTAATAAGTGTTTATTTTTACGCCTTCCCTCCCACCATTCAACACTACACAACATTTGAGTCAGATCCGTCAAAAATTCAGTATTGAGATTTGGTCACACCGACCTCCGTTTTAATCACATTGGTCACAATTTTGGTGAAGTCCGTCAAAATTTGAATGACGTTGGTCCATATTTTAGTACCAACGTTGTAAATTACAACAAATTTTCAAACTCCAAAAATTTGGTCAGAACTTTTAAAAATTCGAAAATAAAAATTTCCTTGGGTTTCGTATTATAAATTGCGCCCTATATTTCCCCCTAAATTCCTATGGTAATTGAATTACTTTATATGGAATTTCACCTGTTTTTATCTCAATAGTTATTGGATGATGATACAAATATTAATCAAGTTTTATTACCTTGCCTTGGAGGTATATAATGTATATTGAAGATGTTTAAAAGATTGTGATCCCATAATCATAGGTGTGAAAGCCATGGGTGTTTCCTTATAGAGCGTACGAATAATAATTAATGATCATAACGTTCGGAACAACTTAACATTGTTTTTATCTTAATGTGTCCAATGTATAATATTTCTCTTAAATTACTATTCTATAAAATAACATTACATAAGGTTTTATGTATTGACCTAAAAAAATCAAAGCTATATATACAGTTCTTATATGTATGTACAAAATTATATGACATTATTATCTATGCATACATTATATAAGTAAAAATGATTTTTTCAAACTTTCAACATCTGTTTGGCCTATAAGGAAAATAAGAAAAAAAAAGAAACGATGTAACTTAAATATATCTACACCAATGACCAGTACTTTTATTCTTCACCTTATACAGAGAATGTAAGTTCATGATCACTATTATACAGTAGAGGGAGGTATAAGGTACATTTTCTACCGTCTAGGAGGAGAAGGCTTGGGGTTTTTCCTATACTTCTTTTCCATCATTATTATTATTATATTAACTTTACATAAAATTGTCCAACAGATTTTTTAATAATAAACTTTGCTTCAAAAAAAACCTTGTTCATGGGATAGTAACTATAAATTATTGTATAACAACCAAGATATTTTAGCTGTTATGGAAAATGTTTAAACATGTATAGCTTGTACCTTGTATATAGGAGTATCTAGGTATTAGTTGAGGCTCCATTTCCCTCTTGTACAGCTCCAACCAACTTTGTGTGATCTTTCGTTTGGACATATATAATCAACAAATGTGATAATTGCTATAAATTTACTCTTTCCGAATGCCAATCGTGAGGAAATGTTAGAATTTTTATATTATGAAATTACACTATTATTTGATTGCGACCTGAAAATTAATTCAGTGTTTAAAAAACCCGAAACTTTTTTTTTACCTCTCTGTCATTTGGTCTCACTCATATGCGTCAAATTTTCCATCACGTGGTCAAGATTTTGACCATGACTCGAGTTCAAATTTCCGACAAAATTGGTCGACATTTTGGCCATAGTGGGTCCTATATGCAGGCTTATTTTGTAATTTGTACTTGAGACCAAATAATTTTGACCTCTTGTAAGTTTCATTATTTGAAATTAAAATTGTTTAGATGTCATTTTTGTGTCATTCCTTTTAGAGATTTATAGCACTATTATGACGCAGTTATAGTGATGTTTTGTATACCTTGGAGTATTTATAAAAAATTGATTTTATAAAATGGGAATATCTAATACGTTGACTGTAACTATCAACTGTACATACTTTGTGTCAATGCAATGGCAATATTCTACCTTTAAAGAACAGCTGACAAAAAAATTACAAAAGACATGTGCATTTCATTTTTACTATACTCACTCTTTTCCATACGTGCGTATACATATGTGTATAGCTATCACATTGCGCTAAATTGCAATGTTGATGAAACTTCGCCAATCGTTCTTAGAAAAATATACATGAGATTAAGAAGAGTTGCTGGTGTACCAATAGGAAATTAAATGCACCCTAATTTAAATTTATGTACCTAAAAAAATTATATTACTCGAAATTTCTTTAGCTGGGAAATCAAGTTCTTCTATGTCGAATTAAAATGTTATTTATATACGGACATTCCATTGAATTTCTCAGCAAATAATTTATCATTGTTCTGATAATGTACAAGAATTATACCTTTTGACAACTGTGACAAACCAAGTGTTATTCATTCAGATATACCTATTATGAATTAATAATAACAATTGAAGGATTAAATACTATATCTATAATAGAAATAACCACGTGTGATGCACCTTTCAAGCTATTTAAGAATCATTATTAAAAAACTTTGTGAAAATTAAAGTGGGGAGAGGAGAAGGAGTAGAAATACTAAAAAGGAATAGATTTTTCAAGGGGATGGATGATATGGTGTGAGAAAATATTTCCTAAGAGGCAGGAATGGGTTGGGAAGCTTGTTGGTCAAAATATCCAGGAAAAACATGGAAACTGTAATTAAAATTGATCTGAATTTCATTCGTATCCATGAGATTGTCATAGAAGGTAGGTCAATATAATTGGATGGAATCGATTGGGATTTTGGTGGTCAAGGGTGGAAACTTCAAGTTGGTTCAAAGTGGGATATTACATTAAAATTGTCAAGACTCAAGACAACATTGTCACTGTGACTGTATGATGAAAGTATTGTTTAGATTGGGAAGGTGCTATTACTACAGGAAAAAACTAGAGTAAGCTGGGGCAAAAATTGCCACGGGGCAAAATTTGCCATAAACGGGGCAAAAATTAGCCACAAAATTTATGAAATGGAATGAAAGCAGCCACGTGATTGGTCCAAAGCCCCGTTTGTGGCAAGTTTTACCCCGGTGGCCATTTTTGCCCCAGGTTACTATATATAGAGTAGATAAAGAGGAGAGGATTTGTATTTGTATGTAAGATGATTTTTGAAAAATCATATAGTAAAACGAAAGGAATCACGTCAAGCCTTGAAAATGAGATGGAAATTAAAATACCTTGTTCTGATAGATATTAGCTCCGAGTTATTTACAATATACATATTTATATACATAATGTATATATCAACGAACATTATAAAAATATTTAAAACAATATACATTATATGCTCTTTGCCAATATATATATCAACCTTCAGATACAATCCATCCCATCCAAAATTTATTCAAGTTGTCATGGTCAAGTGTATAAAAACAAAGATATACATATTATCTATATGTGGATGTAATATGCCTATAATTAAATATAATTCTGAACCTATGTATACACATACATGTAAATATAACACTGTTATATTAAAAATTACAATCAATTATTATATATATATATTCTGCACTATTTCCAAATCTTAATGTGATCATGTGTTGTCAAGTATGTTATGCAATTAAACACAAATAATATGGAAAAATATCATAGAGAATAACAAGATAACTTTTTTTCATATTTTCATACTATGCTCACTTTTGTCCTGGTAATTCCGGCTTGAATTTTAAAGGGATATAAATATATAAAAACATTGCTATTATACGCCGGTTTCAAATAAGCATTTCCATGATATCAAACGGTTGAAAGTTAGGGATGGAAAAAGGTTGAAACTCTGTTGACATGGGCAAAGTGCAGCACTACTTGGCTTGAAAAGCTTTCACTGCTTTCTACCGCGGAGAAACTGAAATATAAAGTGACAAATTGTGGAAGATAGAGAAGATGGGAGTTCTAGCGCCGGTTTTTCCTGCACTGTAAAGACACACTGATTTTATTTTTTCAGAAGGAATTGGCAAAGAGATAAGCTTACTTATTTTGGCTGATACCTACTTTACCGGCCCAGCTCCAACTCCAAAACTACCACCAAAAGCATCTGGTGGTCGCTACCGCCAACATTGGTGGTCACTGGTCACTACCACCAAACTCTGAAATTACCACCAAGTTCTGATAGATGGTTGCTCAATCAGCAACAATTATGATTTATGATTATGTTTTCATATAACATTCATTCTTGATCGAATCAAATATTAACCAATAAATTATGATTTACCAATCTAAAAAATCAAGCATATGCCTGCAATGCCGTGTTAAGAATATGGTTCAGTTTTCAGTTTCAAAACGCTCATAGACGAAGCCACATCGTAACCATATAAAAATTGAATACCAAAAGAATGAATCCATTACCCTCATGGATTCGTGGTGACCCCTTCCAAGTTTTGGCCCTTCCGAAGGATAACGAGAATACTCACGCATTTTGGGAAAATTGAAATGATGCATTGTTCCGGGGAAAGAACTTGGAGGTAACTTTAGAGTTTGGTGGTAGCGACCAGCAAGTTGGTGTAACGACCACCAAATTTTTGGTCGCATCCACCAGATGCTTTTGGTAGTTTTGGCGGTAGTTTGGAGTTGGGCCGGTAAAGTAGAAATCAGCCCTTATTTTGTTTACCTTATTGCCAATCTTTGCATCAACATTTTGGTGGATGCTATCGTTTCCACAGATGCACATAAAACAATATTTCAAATAGTCAGACCAAAATAACGACCCATCAGCATACATTTTAATCCAAAATATTTTTTCCTGGATACAGAAATAAAGTTTTCATAAATTTTGAGAATGGTATTTTTTATTGAAATCCTATGCATAAATTTTATATATGTGTACTTCAAACTCTGCACCACACTCGCACCGACGATCTAAATAAATAGCATTAATAGGGAGTTTTTGACAAAAATTGTGAGCAACTTTTTTTTAAGTAATTTCTCTTTTCCAATTGACACTTAACATAATAAATGGTCGGGTAAATTCCAAAAGGGGCCATACGCTTTCCAAACCTTATGGGAAACAGAAAAATTATAGCCCCTTTTGGACTTTACTTTTGGACGAAATGCTGTCGAGGGAAAAATGAAATGGCTCTGAATCATTAGCGGCACAGGAGTATATATTTGTCACATATATATATTTGTTTCACATATATTTGTCTGCGGTTTCTTGTATGTTGAGAAACTAAATCTATTTGTTACAATCCAATTAATAACATTGTCTGGCTCGTGCGTCATAGACAATAAATAAATATCGGGGCTTATACTCCAACCAAATATTAAAATTCACAAAATCGATATGTAGCAAATTTCAACTTTGCCGGTATTTTGTGAAAAGGAGCCACAGTGCAGTGGGAAAACCCCCTTTCCTTTAATACAAACTACAAGCCACTCCGGGATTCGAACCCGGGACTCAGACGACACTCACATACGAGATCCTAGCCACTTAGCTAGCAGGCGCCAACCTGCTCGTGCGTCATAAGTTTTTATTGTAGTATTAACAATCCCTCATAATTTCCAAATTTGGATAAATTAATTACATAATGTATTTCAGTATTTCCACAAAATATTGTTTATCAGCTCATAAATGTGCGAGAGGGAATCTTCTTCGGAACAATAGGCACCACAACATTAGATCTTTATTGGCTTCAAAACTCAAAGAAAATAATTACAGAGTAGAAGAGGAAATATTTTGTGAAGTCACAGATGGGAGAAGCAGAAGAGTGGATATCTTAGCAATCGATACAAAAACTAAAACGGGTTACATTATTGATCCTACTATTCGCATGGAAGATAACGTCAATCAAGCAGAATATGTTAACGTGAAAAAGAAAAGTATATGCGATCCTTGCATCCCTTATTTCAGAAATAATTTCGATGTATTGGAAATAGAAACTATAGGACTATATATAGGAGCTAAAGGGACGATTTCCAAATTCTTTATAGAATTCCTAAGAAAATTCCGGATTCCAACATCCATAGTCCAAGAAATAGTGGTTATAGTTTTAAAAAGTGGAGCATTATTATGTCAAAACCATTTATACAACAAAATCTAATCTAAAGTTCGAAAGATTATGAATTGTGCTTAATTCTTATGTCATACAATATACTGAGTCAGTAATGGCTACTCCCAATGGGGAGCAGTAATAATAAAGATTTTATATATTTGGCAGATGAGAAAAAAATTCAATAAAAGTTTTCAATAAAAAACCACCACGGGATAAATTACCTTCTGAAAAAAAATCTATGACGAAAAAAGTTCTCCCCAAACCCCGTGGGAGAATCCTTTTTTAGTTTTTTTCAAGAACCCAAAAGATTATTTTCCACCCGCACCATGTATAGCCTAATATATTCCCAGGTTGACAGTCCCCGGGTACATTCTGACATAAAACTCATCACCTTCAGTAATTAGATCAGATCACATGCCTCTACACGTAAGCAGTTTTGTCATTACATATTCCAGAAATAACATTGCACAAATCCTTGTGTAATCAAGTTTGCTGTTTATTTTATATGTAACATTATATGTAACATGTGTATTTATTTGCAAGAGACACTTCCTTCCTGAATGGTTGTGGGAAGTGTGAACTGTGAATCCAGATGCTTTCCAACTGAAATTGAATCCACACGGGTGCTTATTAATATCGTAAGTAGCTTTATTGTAATATGCACATTACAGCATCTGAACAATTTTCTAAGAATAGCAGTTACGAATTTTTCTTAGAAAAATGCATTTTGTAGAACTTACAAGGTCAAGGTAAGAGCGTATGTAAGCAAACTTAATTATTTAATTTTCCACATCCCGACCTCGTGAGTTTTGAGTGGAAGTAAAGTATTTCCGTCGATGTCTCATTATTTATATTCCGGGTCCCATGATTTTAATGTTATTTAAGTACAAACTATGAAGCTCTCTAGAAAATACCAGAGAGAGAGTAAAAACATCTGAAGCGTTCCGGGAATTTCAGTGGGAACACTGTTTATATTACTACTATGTTGACGCAAGCCAAAATCTAAGTGTTCGTCGAATTTTTTAGGTCATATCAGCACTGCAAAAAAAATCCTCGGTACTTAGCACAAGGTGCTAAAAGTATTAAGAAAATCACTTGGGAGCGAAACCAGGGACACGGATGCGTTTAAAAATATAAATACTTTTGAAAAACTTCCATGTAGATCGTTATGTAAATTTAAAGCTAATACTTTGATAAATGCGTAGTAGTGCTACCTAATCGAAATATTTTATGAATACGTAAGGTTTTTTTGACTGCACATTTTGAAATAGAATAATTGTGCATTAAAAATTAGAGACACTATAGCGTCATGTATGTCTCTTCAGACCCAACACGCTATACTTTTTAGATAGTTGTGCACTATAGTTCAGTAGTTTTAGCTTTTAGCTTCTGAACTCTCGGAAGTTTTAAGTAAGGTGAAATGCACTTTGGAATTTTTTAAGGCCACATGGGTCTACGTAGATGTCTCGATTTCCATCCACTTGTTACTTTTTGATGTCTACCTGCAAAGTACATGTTTACAATTATTCTATTAACAATTGGGCTCTTAATTTTAATTCGTACGGGGTTGCCCTTCTCATAGTTCTTGAGGACATCGCGATCATCAAAACGGAGAGCTGTGATAAAGTCATGCCCCTAAAAATTCGCAAAGACTAAACATTTGGTGGATCTCAAGCTGAAATTCACACTTGAGCGGAACTTTCTGACATTTTTCAATGAAATATGGAACCTGATTTCGTTCACCATTCGTTTGACCATTCCTTATGACAAGAGTACGCATGAGTTCGTTAATGGTTGAAATCAGTCCGTTTGTTCGTGTGTATAAAAATAAAAACACTACAGTATTTTTTTCTACTAAACTTTTCTACCAGTTTCAATGAAACTTTCTACAAACATGCAACATAATACTAATGACAATTTTAAAAATAGTAGTTGCAAATAATTTTATAGTTTTGGATTCCAAATTTTTTTGTTTTTGGTTAAATTTTTTTTGGGTTTAAAATTTTATTTTTGCCGGATAAAAGTTTTTTGAGTGGCAATTTTTTTTTTGGGTTTACAATTTTATTTTTGCCCGAAAAAAGTTGTTTGAGTGAAAAATTTTTTTTGTTCAAAAATTTATTTTTGACTAAAAAATATCTTTTGGTAAAAAAAAATAATTTTTTTTAAATATTTTTTGGTTCTTAATTTCTGGTTGAAAAATATTTGGTTGGTTAACAATTATTTTTTGGTTAAACAAATTTTTTTGGTTAAAAATAATATTTTGGTTAAATATAATTTTTTTGGTTAAAACAATTTAATAATTTCCGGACCGAGTCCAACCTCTACCGACACACATTTTCATATGACATGGTGTGGTGTGTACAAATTTTATTATTGAAATCAGTCTTTTGGTTTGGGAGTAATCATGTAGAAACCGAAAAAATTAAATGACAATTTTGTCTATAACTATACAAAACCGATTTGGACCAAATACGAGTTCAGATGTACTACTGACCTTAAGTACTTAATATCCGCAGAAATGAACTGAAGGGGGCAAGTATTAGTTATCATGGGTAGGGACGACGTACAGTGTACAGACCAATGATATTTTAATGGGGGCTGACGCCGCCCTGAAAACCTGATCATTACAACGGAGAGCTAAAGATTTGCCTCTGAAATGATGGTTCCGATTCCGCATTACCAATTTATCAATTCCTAAGACAAGCCCAAAAGCACATTATATTCCCCAAGAGAGATATCAAAGTAGAAAATAGAAAATATTGGCTGGATTATCCCTTCATTAGAGCATCGCTCTTACATAACGTACCACCAAAATTATTCACTTATTGTGAAACGTACGTTAATTTTCCCGGAAATAATTACTTGCATTTAAGCGGATAATTTTTGCATACGTCTCCAAAAACGTCGTTAGAAGCTCAACCTCGACCATGACAAATGACTACCATTATCAATACTTGCTCATGAACTGTGAGAGTAAAAATCGCAGAGATATCTTCTGTAGCACAAAATTACTGGTCAGTCAGCACTCATAGCACAGCTGACAAGGAAAGACCATCCCATAACATTAATATAGAAATTATTACGTTATTAAAATTAAACACTTTGTCTCGGCTGCTCTTTTTATGCTTATTTATGTATGTATACACAGCATGTACACAAACAAAATACCAGCGTTTGCCTTTCTTCGCTCGTTAAAAATATGGGAATGTATTTTTCTCAGGGAACTTTTGATAATGGCTTTGTGCATGTTTTTAGAGGCGAAGATATCACAAGAGGAACTCCCTCTTGTGAAAGTCGCGTCCTCCTGTCTGTGAGTTTTATTACATTTCAGAATTTAGGTTAAACCCTGTGACCTTATAAAATTCAATTTGATTCTTTATTCACGTATTTTTCACCTATGATAAAGTCCAAGTTGCGCACCAACCTACTAATATTATTGGATAAAGTTAATTTAATTTCTCTCGGATTGAATTTTATTACTTATTAAAATATTAAACAGCGACATGGATTCCTTTAGTTCATTCTTTGTCCGTGGTATACACTTCTACTCATTTCTTGCGTTCTATATCGTTATTAAAATCACCCTACAATATATCAACCCTATGAATTCCATTCAATATCAATGATTAAATCCACACAATCTTCAAACACATGAACACAGGACAAAAGTTTAAGTTTAACCAAACATATTTTCATTCATATTTTTTTCAAAATCAAATGTCCCACGGCGAGAAATAATACGACATACTAAACTCGGACAACATTGCATTTCCTGAATCTTTCGTTCCCCGTAATTTTGGAACTGCGATATTTCAATCTTTTCAAAATGTCTTCTATGAATCTAATATTTTTTTAAAAAATCCCCATCGAAATCTAAATATTGTGGGCAATTATTATCCATAACTGTAAATATTTATTATAATCCAACAATTTGTAAGGAAATTAATTGTTTGAATCATGTACCATGTGTCTAAGTGTCTATTTACCAATAAATCTACCCAAATGAGACCAGAGGAGCAGAACTGGAACTTGCTTGGTTCCATTAAATTTAAGACTTTCCAACAATGTTTTCACATCTGTTGACACAATGTGTTGAGCATTTTCATATGCATCTATATATATATATATATATGCATTTAAATACATACCAAACTCAGGAACAATTTCGTTCCTGTCGTCATGAATGTGAGTTTTTTTCATACAGATTTCATATATAGCCAGAATTCATATTTAATTACAAATGCCTAGATCCTGGATATGTACACAGTTGAGAGATTATGCACGAGCATATTTTAACACAAGGATTATAGCCATCAACTATATATCTAAACATATGAAACGGATTAGATGTATCATTTCAGTTAAATTAGTCAGAGTGAACGAGTATAAATAGGGAAAAAAGTATTTATTATGTCACACGCCCAGAAACTTTAAGCAATTAATAATGGTGACATAATGTGCAAAATTAGTTGTGAATTCCCTGCCTTGTCCACAAGGCCCACAAGTTTCAGAGAGGAGGGGAGAGCATCTTCTTCATTACAAATGAATGGGATCCTGTGTTTTTTAGTCAACAACACTAGCACAACTACTGTGCGTACGTTGAAGATAATTCCTATATATGTGCATACTTGAGGAGAGTTTTTATCTCATAGGAAGGAAGCCTCATCTTCTTTGCCACTTCTCCCCATCTTTTTAGGCCTTGACGAAGAGAATTATATATACTAGTTGTCCGCTGTATAGTTTACATGGTATTCTTACAGAGAAGATCTTCTTGATCGTTTGTAACCCGTTAAAGCGGGAAATGTCCCATCCCAAATATAAAGTGGCGCTGGGTTCAAAAATCCTGAACTGCAAGTTATTGACACACAAAAGACAAAACTGCTCAAAGTTGGATGGCGATCAATGGTGAGATTAAGAGTGACCTGTGACACAATTGGGACAAATTTAGTTAAATTGTACCCGCAGTGTGTAGAGTGTACATAATACTGGAGATTCGAAATGTCTCGGCCGGATAAGAATAAAGCTGGGAGTTTCGTAAGTTGTTTTACTTCACTATGTATTTAATGAACGGATGGAATGTGTTGATGAGATTCCGAGAGAGGTTATTTATATCTATTAAGTAACTCATATGTAGTTGAATGGATTCTCTATGGAGTAAAGATTTAGTTACGTAATTTGGATGGAGGAAATTGATACATGAAATGAGAGATTCATTTTTTATGCTTTGGTTTTTAAAGCTGGACAAAATTGGTTTCGGTGGAACATCCAAACCGAAGAAGCAGCATATGCGTCCGTACTCCGAAACGGACTTTAATGAGTATGATGACTTTTCTGCTCCAGCCATTCTTACAGACAAGCAAGTGGATGAGAGGTTCCTCAAAATGCTCGATGATATGAATTTGAGTGAGGAGAAGCGGAAACCACTTTTAGAGCAGACAATCGAAAAGAAGCGTCAGATGGTGTCGATGTGGGAGAAGGGTCATGCAACTGTAAGATGATTTGGGTTGATTAAGATTTATATTTTTAACTAGGTATTTGTAATTGAATGTAGTGGAATGTAAGGAATACAAATAAATGGCTTTGACGACATTGACAAGGTTGAGAATGTTTGAAATGGAGAGAGGATTATCTCATGAGGATTTTTAATTGTTTTTTTTAGAGCACAAAAAGTAAATTGGATGCTCCGACCGATTATGTCCGAGAATTAAATAGCTTGGAAAATTTAAGTGGCTCAAAGATATCACATTTGATAGAGTCTCTTCGGATTGCTCTTACAAATAATCCAGTATCGTGGGTTCAAGAATTTGTCAAGCATGGAGGCCTCAACTTGATTCTGAAATTACTCAATGAATGTTATACGTCGAGGGGGTAAGTTTGCCTAATACGAGTATGCATGTTCACAGTTTCATTTTTAAATTTGCTGTTTGAAGAGCAATGGAAACGTAAAGTTAATATGTTTATAGCGATTTGCAATTAGTGGGTATATTTGGAAACTAAATTTAGGGCGATGGGGGATCACCAGTCTAAAATACAAGTGGAGTGCTTGCGATGTCTAAGAGCTGTCATGAATAACACAGAGGGCTTAAGAGAAGTATTTAATCAAAAAGAGGTATGTGACTAAGATTGAAGATGTTTCAGTTTGTAGTAGTTGTCTAGATAATTAAAATTTTAGTAAACAATTGGGATTTCTTTCACTTCAGGTTTTTGCATTGGTTTCCCGATCATTGGATCCTGGACGTCCGAAAGTAATGCAAGAGGCGGCGCAATTACTTGGAGCCGTTTGCATCCTTCATGAATGGGATGGGCATGAAAAGGTTTTAGAAGCCATCACAATATCTGCCGAAAATAAGGGACTTGACAGATTCGCCCCTATAGTTCAAGGGTTAGCTATTCGCGACAATGATTCTGTTCGCGTAAGTGTGATTATATAGAAGATTAAGTGTTATAAATGAATCAGAATTTGAGAATTTTACATTTCCTTAAACATTTTAGGCCAGCTGTATGACCCTTATAAATGCAATAGTCAATATGCCGGAGGATTTTGAGTACCGAATATTTCTGAGGAATGAGTTCATGCGAGCAGGATTACACGGGATAATTGATGAACTCTCCAACCAATCTACGGGAGACTTGCTCACTCAAATCGATATATTCATTAAGGCTAAAGATGAGGACTGTGAAGAATTTTCAGACAAATTCGAATGCATTCATGCTGAATTTGATGATCCAAAGGAATGCTATAATTTGATACAAAATCTGATCGCGGATACTCCTGCTGAGCCTCTTTTTCTGGCGATACTCCAGCATTTACTGTGTATACGAGACGATGCGCTCATCAGGTAATGCAAAATCACGAATCTTGACTAAACAGCAACTCTGACTGTGTCGTTATGAAAGTTATAAGAACTTCGAAATATTCAAATTCAATCTCTAATGTTCTACTTTTTAACTTCATTTAATTATTCAAAGTTCACAAGACGGATAATTGTGCTTATATTTGTCTGAAAGGCTGGCGTGGACTATGTTGCATAACGTCAGCATGCCAATTCAGCTATCACAGGGTATTTAAACTAATAATTTTCTGAATTTGCTGTTGTCCGAATTCAAATAACAACTCTTTTGTACTTTGATTTTTATCGTAATCCAGTTTGTTGGTTAGCATGGAATGCATGGCATGGAAAAAAGCATTAATCTTTTTTAAGTTCATTTATTAATTTTTTTCGTACCGAATGTTATTAAATAGCTTGATTAGAGTGCGCTAATTGCAGATGATTAAGTTGAATATGTACACTGTAAATGTACTTTGAAGTACTTTCGCTAAGACGCTTTTTTACTTGAAAACGATGATATCCGTGGATGTCCGAACATTCAATTAGTTTTGCTAAGCGTTATTCGTACACAAAATCAGTCAGATTGTAAAACACGCAATGTTGAAGTTTCATACAATGAAATGTTTTGTCATTTTGTTCAACTTCGCTCATATCTATTACGTCCTGACGAAGTCTTATGACCCTATGTGTAATTGTTGTTGTCGTTTTAAACTGTTCAAGGCTAGCGCTTGTTGTAACGAAAATTAATGAATTTAACTGTTTGTGTGTAGGTCGGCATATTTTAAGCTGATTGAAGAATGTGTAGCTCAGATCGTTTTGCACCGGAGTGGATACGATCCAGACTTTAGGGCAAAAAAATTCGATATTGATGTGGATGGGCTAACAAATCTTGTTGTGGGTATGGTTTTTTAATTGTTCGCACACTAAATGGTTTCCTCGAAAATGTGGCTAAATAAATAACATTAAATTGCTCACTCTCCTGAAGATTATGAAATGTTTGCAGAAAAATTGAAGTCTGCCAATGATAGTAAAAATAATGAACTCAACATCAAGTTAGAAGATGCCTTAACTCAAAAGCAGGAAGCAGATGCTCAAAACGAACATTTGAAGAAGCGCGTTGCTGAGCTAGAAGAAACTATTAAAAGTGGGGGAGGGCCCAAGGTACAATAAGCAAATATTCAAATTAATTATTAACTGTTTATCTCGAGGAAGCAATTCATTCATTGGAATACTTAATTTCAGGAGAATTTCCATTCAATCCGCGATAATATTGCTAATATTCTGCCACCCCCTGGAATGGTACCAGGAATGCCACCACCACCACCTCCACCTGGTGGTTTCGGGGGACCCCCACCTCCTCCACCACCACCTATGTTTGGTGGACCTCCACCACCACCACCCCCTCCTGGTATGGGAGGTCCCCCACCACCCCCGCCTCCATTTATGGGCGGTGGTTTCCCACCGCCACCTCCATTCGGAGGTCCACCAGGTCCACCAATGATGCCGAAGGCTCATGATATTTTACCTTTTGGGATGAAACCCAAGAAAAAATGGAATTTAGAAGTTCCTATGAAAAAAGCCAACTGGAAACCCGTAAGTCTCAGCTTCTACCGATATTCGTGCAGATTTTTCTTTGGAAGTTGCCTAAAATTGATGGTTATTTTACAGATTGCCCCACAAAAACTCTCTGAAAATTCATTTTGGGTCAAGGTCGAAGAGGATCGTTTAGCTACTAATGGCATTTTAGAAGGACTTCAACGGTTTTCCACTAAACCTCCTTCAAAACTGCAGAAAGGTTAAAATTCTGATCTAAGTTAATTTAGTTTATCGTTGCAGCGATAAACTTGTTATTGTTACCACATGGTCTGACCATGTTTCGCTAAAATTCCA
Source organism: Spatulosminthurus flaviceps (assembly GCA_034693705.1). Classification (NCBI taxonomy): domain Eukaryota; kingdom Metazoa; phylum Arthropoda; class Collembola; order Symphypleona; family Sminthuridae; genus Spatulosminthurus; species Spatulosminthurus flaviceps. Next base: position 19,212 of record JAQFXU010000972.1, read on the forward strand.
GAAGAGAGTGACAAGGGAAATTCGATTGGCGGGAAGAAGTTAAAAGAATTACGAGTTTTGGACCCCAAATCTGCCCAGAATCTTTCCATTCTTCTTGGTGGATCGTTGAAGCACATTAGTTACGAAGATGTCAAAACGTCTATCCTTCGGTGTGATGAAGAAGTCCTGTCTGGAAACCTTTTGGAGCAACTTATAAATTATTTACCACCGCCAGATCAGCTTAAGAGATTGGAAGAACTGCAAAATAATTACGATGAACTTCATGAAGCCGAACAATTTGCTGTTACGGTGAGATTATATAATAAATTTTTGCTGTGTAGATTTTACATGATGTATTTGTTGTGTATGATTATTGATTAGCATCACCTGAATAATGTTTGTCCCCTTTCAGATTTCGTCAATCAAGCGGCTGGTTCCGAGATTAAAATCTTTAAAGTTCAAATCTCTGTACTCAGATGCAGTGCAAGATATCAAGCCCGTAAGTAAAACACAAGCCTTGTGTTTTATGCATATTATTATTTATTACTTCCAACAGCTATCAGCTTACATTGATTCTTTTGCAGGGAATTGTAGCAGCAACTGCGGCCTGTGAAGAGATAAAGACGTCTAAATTGTTTTCGAAATTACTGGAATTAGTATTATTAGTAGGAAATGTAATGAATTCAGGATCTAAAAATGGCCCAGCTGTTGGATTTGAAATATCGTACCTGCCAAAGTTATCAAATACAAAAGATGCAGAAAATCGGCAGACATTATTACATTATTTAGTTGATACTGTTGAGTCTAATTTTCCCGAAGTATTAAGTTTTGACGAAGAGCTCATCCATTTAGACAAAGCGGCTCGAGTTTCCGTTGAAACTATTCAGAAATCTCTTCGAGTGATGGACAGTGACCTGAAAAACTTAGAAACTGATTTAAAAACATCGAAAGTCCCTCAGGGTGCAGATGACAAATTTTTTGAAGTTATGAGTGTGAGTAACTTGAAACAGCTACTGTTCTGTCCATAAATTTTAAAAATAATAATGGAAAGGAAATTTCAATGTGCTATTTCTAACTCTTGGTTTCAGACTTTTGCCCAAGAAGCCCGAGAACAATGCGAAATTTTATTTCAAATGTTTAACAAAATTGAGTCCTTATATAATGATTTGGCCGAGTACTTTGCGTTTGATAAGAGTAAATACACTGTTGAAGAATTCCTTGGTGATATTAAAACATTTAAGGATCAATTCCAGGTTTGAATAATTGTTTGCTTAATACAGGAGTGAAATATATAAACATTTTTCCAAGCAGTATACTAAAATTTTTGGCTTTCTTTCGTTTGCAGCAAGCGTACAAAGACAACGTTAAAATACGAGAGACTGAAGAGAAAATTAGGAGAGCTAAAGAAGCTAAAGCGAAGGCAGAGCAAGAGAAAGCTGAGAGGCTAGCGAGGAAGAAAGCGCTTGTAGATATGAATGCCGGAGATGACACCGGCGTCATGGATAATCTTCTAGAGGCTCTAAAAACTGGGCAAGCTTTTCACAGACCTGATCAAAAGAGGAAAAGGCCGCGACCAACAGGAGGTAATAATAATGAGTACTATTTTAATCTGCATGCTTGACAATGTATGTATAACGCCGCAATTCTCAACTATTATCGTTTACAGGAGACCTTAAAGCGCCATTAAATCGAAGTAGATCCCGGTCAAATATTATGGTCTTATCACCATCCAGTCGGGAGTTAATAACGTAAGAGATTACATAATATATTAACTCTCCGCTAACACAGATTACAAAATTATTCGTAATTGATTAGTTAAGAACCAATTGATGATCAATTTTCATGCTGTAACAATTGCCAATTTTCTCAAACGCAGAGACATTCAAATCGACTCTGAAAATATAAAACCTCCAAGAAATCAGAACAAGAGAAAACCATCCAGGGATGATCAAGCTGATGACCTTTTAAGACGTCTTCGCGATCTTTAAACAACTAACGATGTAGTATTTAGGTACTAAACCTCGCTTTAAATTTTACCATGTGTAGCGAATGCTACTACTAATAGCTTTTAAATGCCATTTTCATCGTATTTTTCGCAGTACTCATGCAAACGGTTTTTGACCATTCCATTTAGATAAGTACGCAATAATTGAGTGATTGAAACAAAAAAATTAATGATTTTCAAACCATGAAGTACATTACATACTACAGGAAAATTTGGGATTGCCTGATTCTGAAATCAAAGCCCAACTCATTACTGTCCTACTGTGGCCTTCTTTTAGCTCTTGTTTTCCGTTCTGGATATTGTGTTCTATTACTATTTAATGAATGCTCACTGACTAAACGTAGGCACACTACGGTACTTACAGTTAAGATGACGTAATTGTATCGAAGCCGTACATCCACGAATTAGGCTTAGTAGTTGATTCGATTCGTTCCTGAATGTCTTTGCTACAACATCTGCTGCCATCAAGTGTAAAATATTCGTGTAGCTGTAAATATTAGCTTCCCTTCCAGTATTGACAAAGAGTAGTAGCTAAATTTGCGTGTGAAATTTTTCAAATCCTGTTCTGGCTTGTATGTTAATTTTAACGTTGGTATTTTAAGGCTGCTTGAAGCTTTTTCTAGTCAACTTGTCAGTGTATTCGTATAAAATAATACAATTATTTCCTACATCTTTGGACTTCGGACGCATTAAGCTATCAGAAGAAAGCACATATAAAAATACCATGGATTCACATTCATGTTGTTTTAATGCTGTCCTTATGAGTTTGGAGAATACTGTGTATTTTCTAGGCATTTGAGTTGAGACATTGGATTACTATACCGCAATCGATGGCACAGCTTCATTTGAGATTAATTTTTTTTGTAAATAACTTCCATAAAATTACCGTTACATTATTTGTATTCAGTACTAGTAAATGCAATTTGTAGGCCTCACATGATTTTTGTAGCTACTTAGGAATGTCTTCGTGAATGACTGAATAAGAATAGTAAAGCTAACATGTAATTTAATCGTTAAAATGGATACTTGGTACCAGTCGAACCGTAACGGGAAGCCACGATCGCGGATATTTGATTAATCCAGTGCTGGTTAGTATTGAGTTTATCTGGATGGTTAACTTAATCAAGCCTGACTTGCAGATACATTACATTATAAGTTTTGAACATCTTACCTGTGATCTTGAAAAGCTCTATTAATAAGAGCTTGTTTCAAAGCGTTTATAGCAGGCGCACAAATGAAATTTGGGAATTACAGGCATTTTTGCCTGAACGAAATTCCTGTGAGTTATTTCTACATAATTTAATATGTAAGGACTTTTTAATGCTGTAATGACTGTAAGGTACAAATTATTTGAAAAAATTGTAACAAGATTCAAATAATTTAGACATTAAACATTATGAATATACATAGCTGAAAGTCTATGAAAACCAGTGGTCTCATTTTTGGAAATTTTTAACATCAAAATCATATAACTTTATCTGCAACACCATTACCTTCATCCTGAATTCTTTTAAAAATGGCGACGAGCTCCATATGAGGGGACATAGGAAATAGATCCACAGGAATGAATTTCGTAGGCACAAAAGGATTAAGCCGGTACTTGTTAGACTCAGGACGAGCTAAATCAAGGAAATTCTTTTTGGCTGCTTCTGCATCACAAGATATGAAAACAATGGTGTTAATTTTTGCGCACTTCCTTAAAACTTGTAAGACTTTCAAATGTACTCCAGCTCTTGGCGGGTCAAGTATAGCCACTATTTTCTTTTTCTTTGTTTGATTCGTCAGAATGTCAATTATATCTTCTGCTTTACCACAATAAAACTGACATTTTTCGTCCAGCCCATTGTTACGGGCATTGACGCGAGCATCTTCTATGGCACTCTGAATTATTTCTACACCATGAACCTCTCCGCAGAACCTTCCTAAACAAAGACCAAGAGTTCCCGTTCCGCAGCACACGTCAAGCAGGCAAGTTTCATCATCTAGTTCTGCATGAGATTTGGTAGCTTGAATCAGTGCCTACGAAGAGATTTGAAATAAGATAATTGTGACAGAGTTTGATTTACAAACGCGTAGATATTACACTAAAACTTTAACTCTCCAATTTATTTATTAATACCTCAGCTCCGAGCGTGTTAATCTGGAAAAAGGATTCGCATGAAATGCGGAAATTGACACCACACATTACTTCGTCATTGTAACCCTTCCCAAAAAGTAATTCAGGTTCGTTTTTAATTTTCTGGCCCTGCACTTCCAACTCTTTAATAAAGAAAGACGTAATTTTTGGATCTCCCATATCTTCAAATTCGCCTATAAGATTTCTTTTGATGGTTTCCACTTCATCTTGAGACAAATACTGGAAAAATTGTGGCAAAAATTATACCTAATTATAAATAAACAGTAAATATGAATACAAATTACATTATATGAAAGTGAAAACTGAAAGATTTGAGATTCGTGTAATGACTAAAAATTTCTTCACCTTTCTGCTGATTATTAGCATCAACAACAAATCCTTGGAAGTTGTTCGAACAGTCAATTGCTTCCATACCCCTACATGAGTTTCTGGATCGTATGGCTCGTAGGACGATTTCCGTATAAATGATTCAAATGCCTGCGCTGCTAGTACCATTTTTTCGGGAAGGTGAGTAAGGCAATCTATTTTCCCCACGGCTTTACTTCCTCTCTTATAACTACTCAACCGAAATCCCACTGTTTTTTCATTATTTTCCGGACTATAGCCTAAGTTGGAATATGAAAAGTTAAAACAACAATCACATTGCTACATTAGTACATTTGTACCAACAATCACCACAATAGTCACCACATATAGTATAGGCACGATCCACCAACACCATATTTCTTACCGATTGTAAATTCACATTTATTCCGATACCGAGAAGTTACAGGTGAAGCAAGTATACTTTCACTTGTCCACAACGGATTTGAAAGTTTACGAAAATCTGGATTAGTCTTAAAAAGATCCTTCTTTAAACCGTCCAAGTAACCCTTGACAAACTCATTCTTTCTCGACAGCTACATACATAAACAATGAAAATTATTCAGAAATGTTTATCGTTGAATAAATAATTATCTCACAATGACACAACTCATTCCCCCTAATAAAATGGTTTCAACCTGCTCATCATAAGGAACATCAAACCATGGTGCCGTGGATCTTTTCACCAACTCATCCACAGATTCTGTCACAACGTCTTCTTCCTCGTTGATTTTACTTTCCTGATTCCTCTGCCTAACCAATGGATCCTTAGCCGCGTTGGCAAACTATATACAGGCAAGAAAATTCCAATAATTCTGATGACATTCGATTCTGCTCTTTCATATTCATGCACCAAATCTACTATGCTTCTATATCAAACACTAAAATCCATTTTCACTTACACTGGCTTCCAGGACTTTATTTTTCCATGTTAACCCACTCAACGTAGCCTTGGCTTTATCTCGTTCTTCCTCCGTCCGAAATGAAATGAAGACAAAATGACCCGCTGCTGTCCCTTTTTTGATCTTATGAGGATTCAATTTCATTTTGAGCAAAAATTTCTTCAGCTCCTAAAAATTATTAAATGTAATTTTTTTATTGACATGCTTACCCCAAATCTTCTAAACGAACTCTCATACATTTACCGGTTTTAGTAACAACAAACATATAATTCATTATACACTTACTTTAAATCCATACTGTTTAGGTAGATTCCTCACTTCAATTTTGTATCTCTCCGAGCAGAATTCATCTCTTTGAAGATAAGCATAAGGATTAGAATCTTCAGTTTTCTCTTTACCAGGCTCATTTATTTCCATATTTCCTGGTTTAACCTCCAAACCCTCTTCATCAGACTTCGTCGCCAGTTCTGGTCGTAGATCCACACTGTCATTAGCGTCATTCTCCATCTTTCTTGAAAATCTTTTAAAATCACTTGAAAATTATTACCACACAAGGATGGTTTACAATCATAAGTGCTGTTTCACAAAAAAGGAAAGCACTTTTTCTGTGCTTTCGCCACCACGGTCTGCTTTCGATACTTATTTCAATGCATGCAATATCATTCAAATGTGCTGCCGCGCTTTCCTCCACACGAGGTACGAGGTTTACCTTGGATTTCGAATATTGCCTGTTGCCTTTAATTTAGTTAATACACAACACACATGTAGTAGTAGTCCTTTATTGACGATATTTTCTTTCAAAACACTCTGTACAATAAACGAGCGAAGAAATGCTTCATAAAGTCCACACGGCGGGCGCACATGGAAGTCATGTTTTGATTTCAACCATGATCCCGACAAGAGCACTTATCGGCGTGTCACTGTCATTGTGTCAGAAATGTCACAAAGTCAAAGACGTGGTTACAAATGTGGTTCCCTTTCAGCTCAGCATCCTCATGGTAAAATAACCTGATAACAAGTTAAATTACATGTGCAATTAATTAACAAGGTATTTCTGCGGACAATGTGTTGTGGAAACATCATAATATTTTAATAAATTAATACATGTATATTGTATACTTCCATGCATCCGGGATGACTTTTTTAAAACCTACACTCTTGAAATTGTCTGAATTTTCAATTTTCATATAATAAATCCTATAAGTCCAGGGGTTCACATTTTTCAATAGCATCAAGCATCATTTCCCCTTGTATTGGAATATTTTTGACCGCCTGGAAGGAAACTCTGCCTTTGAGCAGAGCTGTTCAAAATATTGTTAATATTAATATTTTCTTTGCCATGCAATATATGCATGGCAGTGTGCTTTTAGGAAGCATATGAATACATTTTAATTATACACATATCAACGTTGCATAAATAACCTTGATGCCCTTATGTATACATGGCACACGCTACTATGAAGCGTTTAGTACTTCATATGACTCCATCTTCATATAATAAATAAACGTGCAGTGTTTAACATGTCACGTAAAATACGTTTTACATATTCAATGTTATGAGCCCATGAAGCCATATATTTTGTGCCTGAATAAAGTGGGAAAACTTTTATATAAGAATAACAGTTAATTTGCAATAGCTCGCGCCACTATTATTATTTTCTAATTTTATGCAATGAATGTACCTTCTCCTATTCTCTGAAACTATACCTGAAACACTTGAATATTTTGCAGTGGCTTGAAAAACCAAAATACCAGTAAGAACTTGAATTTCTTATTCCTTATTTATACGTTTTTCAACTCTAGAAGTATTTAAATTTGCATACTTATCTCGATGTGCATTTGTTAAAAAGTACAGAGAAATTAGGCCAATTTTGTGTGTCAGAACATAATTCTGAATTTTTCTTATCTGACCAAATTATCCATGACTGGGACACTCTGAACTTAGTACTTGATGGTAGCCCTAGTCTTGGGATGGATAACAATGTTTTGGATTTTGGAACCATCAAGTAATAGCAGCCATCAAGGTTATATGTATGCTCTAACTGTATGTAGGTATACATACATGCGGAGCTAAAGTGGTAGAGTTGTTGAATATGGTGCTTTAAGAATTTTGCTGTATCCGCTGTGTGGATACTGTGAATGTGAATAATAGTTGGATAGTATGGTATGGATAGTGGAAGATACACAAATAGTATAAGCTGTAGCTTCCTTAAATTACCCGCACATGCACGCTTTTAGCTTATTATGGGGGAATGTGTAAATATATAGAGTGAAATGGATGACGCTAGTGTGAGCTTGAAGCTTTTTAGTGAGCCTCGACTCCGAAGTGTATATGAGAGGTATATTTATATACATTTAGCGCTACACATTCATAGTAATAATATCAATCTGAAAACATAATGTTACCACCACAGTAAGTTAATTTTGTGTCTACCCCTTTTCTCAGTGTGGAAGTGAAGATTTTGACGGAGGTTGGAAAAATTATGTAATTTTCGGATAAAGAAATTATATGTGAAACTTTTGATTTGCACGGTTTATTATTTTTAAAAAGGGCTTTGAGTAATAATTGTCTTCAATTACACTCACAGGTAGATTCAGGCTTTGGGACACTGAATTGTCAAGTCCCTGGAGGAACCCTTTTGAAGACGAGAAGGTGGAGAGTTGAACCAAGGAGAAATTAAATTCGGATTAAAAACTGGAATTTGAAAAATACGAAAATTACAAGTTTCGGAGGATTTGGAAAGTGAAGGAGAGTTTGTAAGTCGTGTGGAGAGAAGAATATCCCAGTTTTTAAGTGTTGAGAGAGCTTTTGAAAGAGGACGATTCAAAATAGAGGTGAAAAGTGAAACGGGCTTTATCCCCGTGATGGAGGGGATGAGCTCTACAGCGTCAACAGTTGCTAATTCCAACAATTCTCAAAGTGATGGACAAGTCACCGTTGTTCAAGCCTCCCCTCAGGTATAGTTGGAGTGTGGAATAATTGATGTGAATGTTTAGTTTTGGAAAGTGTTGCGTTGCATTGGTGACCTTTGAAGGTTTTGAAGTGATTCTTAGGAGATGAAAATAGAAATTTGAAGTTTTATTGGATGAAATCGGGAGTATTGTTCCCACTACTACTGTGAGAAAGAAAGTTAGTTTTGAAGGAGAGGAGTTTTGAAGTTTTGATTGGTGAAGAGCTTGATGTGAAAATTGTGAATGATTTGACAGGTCGTCGGAAGTGTGGGAGGAAATCAAGCACAACCTATTGTCGTACAAGCAATCGGACAACCTTTGCAGGGTAGTTCGGTACAACAGGCCATCCAGGTGCTTCCGATTGGAAGTTTGGGAAATATTCAGGTGCGTAAATCCCGTAGTAATCATTCTGAGGTATTGTTTGGTTTTACTGTGGGAGTACTGTATTTTACAATGGTGTGCTTAGCGTGCTATTATACGACTTATCTTATCGTTTTGTAGTCTAATTCTAATATGCGCTAAGTATTTTTATTATGAAATACAAAATTAATTGTGTAAACATATCATTAAGTAACTGATCTGATTTGAGCATAATCCGGTGTGACAATATTACAAGTGGACAGAGTGAAACTTGAAATTGTGAAATATGAATACATAAAATGTGATTGTTATTGTTCGGTATTTTGTGTATGAATTTCAATCGTAGGCCCAAGGAGCACAAATCTTACAAACTCCCGATGGGCAAACCTTTATCTACCAACCCCTTACTGTTGATGGGTCACAACAGTCATCATCATCAGTTCTTGGAATCAATGGATCTATTATTCCCCTTGGAACAAGCTCAACAACTGGTACTGTGAATGCATCAGCTTCGCCCGCCGGAACAATAACCATTCCTCAAATTGTGGGCAATGCTGGGACAAACTTTGTAAGCTTCTCCGGTTTAAATAGTTTGTAGGATGCAGCTATAGAGCACTAGGAGGCAAATTCCTAATCGATATTTCGTAAATAATTTTGACATTAACGCAAACAAATCTTGGAAAATATTTATACTAGATGGTACAGTCAGCAAGCGGAGTCTCTCAACTAGCAAGAATGCCTTTACAGCCACCTGACACGGTCGTAGTTCCCGAAGAAGAACCATTGTACGTTAATGCTAAGCAATATCACCGAATCTTAAAGCGCCGACAGGCTCGAGCACGCTTAGAAGCAGATGGACGAATCCCTAAAGAACGACCTGTAAGACCTTAATGTTTCATATGTTTGGAATCATTGCAGTGTTGTTCTTCGACTTTCTAAAAATCGATTTTATTTTCAGAAATACCTCCATGAATCCAGGCATAAACACGCCATGAATAGAATACGAGGTGAAGGGGGGCGATTTCATTCTGGGTAAGTGCAATACTTGTCATATGTTATAATTCGGCTATATTTAGCCGCTGCGTGAGCAGGTATTGTTAATTCCTATTTGGTTAGGTCAAATAGTGCTGAGGGAGGTGAAAAATCTGACTCAGAATCAATTATATTGCAAGCTGACCAAAAGCCTACTACTTTGCACCAGGACGTTGGAAATCATTATCTGATGTAATACTTCATCTCGCTCGGTTCAACTTCTTACTGCTGTACATAAGTTTTTATTTTGACATGAGTTAACGTTAGTAATTATGTTTCTCCCATATTGTTGATTGTTGCTTGTATCGGAAATTGCGTTGATTGCCCCTCTATCTGGGGCAGGTAAGTCATTGGTGTGAAGTAGTTGTCGAAATAATGAGGCAAAAACTGTTTAATCTGGCTTTAGTAGCTTCAGTCACCGAAAAAGGGCCTAGGTCCCCTGATTTAGTCTGATTGTTGACATATATTACAAACTGCTTGAAATTACGTGAGCCTGTACGTGTAATTACCTGCTATTTTTCAAAATCGGTAAGCTACAGAATGCGTATACAATGTTTTTTCAATTACTGACGATAATAATATTGTGTAAGCTTAACATCATTTACTTTTACTTGCAATAATTATGAGTAGTTTTCTGAAAAATTGTTTTACCTTTGGCAAATTTGAAAAAAACATAAGAATTCATTCAACTGCCAGTATAATATCTCCTATTTTGATTAGAATCTTTTGCGATAAAGTTTAATTATTCGTAAATGATCATACTTTTAGAGTACTACTGTTTGCAATAAATATTTATTGTGAATCATTGTAATGGTTTTCGTATTAGAGTAGATCTGTTGTCATTTACTTTGTATCCCGTATTTTAAAGAAATCACTGTTAAACCATTACGATTATGTATTAGCATTAGCAAAATTTTAAGTTAATGTAAACTGTTAAGTGATTACAGCTTATACTCCAGTGATAAGTTTTATGTGTACTGAAATGCTTTTGAGTTTGTTTAAAGAGTAGTAGATGCTAAAAATACGCAAAATAAGAATCACTAATTTTCTACCGAAAAATGTGTATGTTATAGAAGTACGCACACAATGCTACTTTGAATGGACAAGCATATTTAAGTTATTTATTAAATAATAAAACTATTACTGTATTACTATTCAAGCGTTATATAGCGTTACTTAATATACGTGAAAAAGACGACAGAACATGACGAGTAAATCGTTACAGACGTAAACTATCGTTAGTAAATGAATACAATAGTCAGTAAGGCAAAGTTTCTGAGTACAATAAATTTTCGATTTCATACGACTTGTACTACATACTATAAAATACAAAGTATAAAAAATAAAAATGAACGTGTGGTATACATCCACGGACCTGATTATCATTATTATTCTTGTGCTAGCTTCTGATGTCTTGACTGCGCCAATTCAAGCAGTTACATAATACCTCTCGAAATTGTGAAGTGGCATTTGACCTACAACCGTAGTCAACAGAACGACGTAACATTATTAGCCATGTTGTCATTTGTTTTAACCACCTGAACTGTGCCATCATCATACCATGGATGAACAGACGAAATAGGAAGCATTACTTCGGTTGATTCTTCTCATTTTTACCAATTCCTTATTGCTGCCCGTTTATGGTTTCCTACTTGGCGCTAAGGTCGGAGTTGAAATACTTTTTTGCTTAGGACTCTCGGCGGAAGATCTACCTAAACTTTTAGCTTTCGGACTTTCTGAGGAACCCCTGGTGCCGTTACTGTTACTAGTTCTTGCCTTACCCCGTTTTGCAGGGTTTGCAACATCAGGTGAAAGTTTTTTTGCGCCAATTTGTTTGCGAACCGGCCGAAGTCTAGTCGGCTCAGGAATAATTTCTGTTTCAGGAGTTGGGGGAGGAGTAGTAGGTTTACGGGACATTGCTTTCGTCCTACCTTGTTTGCCAGATGCATTATTTGGAGGCGGCATTTCAGAGCGTCCTCTATCAGTCGATTTTGGCCGTACAAAGTTAGGCAACTGTTGAAAATAAGTGGATGCAACCACAGTTCATCAATATACCAACAACAGATCTAGTATCGCACATTATTTTACGATAGTTTGCCTGTAAATGAAAGTCCCAACAGTATCACGCAGTGCTTTGAGTTGCTAATTTCCATTTTACTTTCAAATATCAGCCCAACCAATTCATAGCCTCGCGACAGTCAACTCTAGCCTGTCCTGCAAGTAATGAATAATGGCCGATTTTGTATTGTATGGCGCAGCTCAGTAACCACTTCATATCACATTCGTATGTGTGCTTGTCTACTTTAATTGTAAGACGATTCCGCCAGGTGGTGTTCGAATGAGTTCTGGGAACGAAAATTCAGTATAAAAATGTCGAGACGAAAGGTCAATGTTGTCTGTAGAAGTCTGTGATATAAAGGCAAAGCGGACATATCAGATTTGAGAATACAAGGTTCGGTTGTTTCGCTCAAGCTTCGCCCCAATTTAATTATGAATCCGTGCTTTCATTCTTGGCAGACAAGAGCATGCTAATTTCTTTGATCAAGAAACTAGAAATCCAGATGAAATTGCCAAAAAATTCGATTACAGGTGACATTAGTTTAAAATAAGGTTAAATTGGATGCGGTAAAAAGCTGTCATTTCTGGACGAAACTTCTGGATAATTTGCATATATGTATCGCATATAAACGCTTTGAAGCAATCAATGCCAGGAGAAATGCTAATTAAAGACCGCTCAAAAATAATCCCGCATTATTACTACTCAACCTGTAATACAATTATTGTAACAAATGAGAAGAATGCTGCCTACAAAGTAAATGGGCGTACCAACAACATGGTATTTTACGCAACGCATTAGAGTTATGATCTGATGGGACTTTCTTAATTTCTGGCAACCTGGATAGTAGAAAAGTTGTAACAACTATATGGAAGAACTGTGATACAGCTGCAGCTGCCGGAGACTTTGGACTCGGAGACCGTTTCCTATCTGTCTTGTTGACTGGGGAAGGATTCTGTGGTGCAAGGTCCGTAGTGTCAACTTGCGGGCGTTTGCGGGACTGTAAAGATGGGGCTGCCCCTCTTGGTTTTCGTTTATCTTTCGTAGGTTTAGCAGGACTAGGATTCTTCTTTGAATTAATTTTCCTTTGTTTTTCAGTTTTACCAGGTGGAGAGAGGGAGTTCTCTCGATCTTCACTGTTATTCTCCTTCTCTGCCTTGTCATGAGTTTTGGTTTGATTTGCGTCGGGATCCAACATATGTGTTTTTCGACTCATTTTTCGCTTAAACGCCGCTTTTTTCGGCATGATTACATGGGACTTTCGACGAAGCAATGTTGGTTTTGACACTAGAGACCTTAGATCCACGTCTTCTGTTGTTTGCGTACCATACTCTGAGAATCGTGTTTTTCTTTGGCTATCTAGCTGATTTTCAGCATCTATGTCGCTTCCTGATATACCACCAGAACTGGTACCCCTACTTACAGGACTCTCCATGCTAGAAACGTCGTACGCAGGTCTGGGAGATTCGCTCTCCTTTTCCGTTTCTGTTTCGGTAGCTATGTCTTGTGTTGGAGGTTTGACTTCTACAGTTTGGGTTTGCTGAGTAATTTTGGCTTCCTGTTCTAAAAGTTGTCGAATGAGACGTTCTTCCTCATCGCTTTCAGAGCCATTCGAATCCCCAGTCGTGTGGATATCCAAAATTTTAGGGGTTTCCTCATCACTGTATTTTCGGAAAACGTGCGGCATTACAAACTTTCTACGGAAATGTGGATGCTTTTTTGGGAGCATGATCTTTTCCCGACGCCGGCGGGTCCTCTCATATGTTATGATGGAATGCCTGACATTAAACTTGAAGGCAATCCAAAGGGAGTAAAGGATCGCACCTGATATGATACAGCAAATCCCACCAATGATGGGAATGACTATAATTCCAACCAATCCCATGCCTATGTACAATGTTCCCCAATAGACAGAGGCTTGAGCTACGTGTGTGATCAGCGCATTTTCAAAAATCGTGGCAAATATCATCTCCTCCGCATAGCGGTCAGGCTCCCCAAGAAAGAAGAAAAGGAACTGATTTAGTATCGGTGACCACTCCACTTCACCGGGATAGTCCAGTTGCAAATTTAAATCATCCGCACTGGTACACTGATTAAACGAAGGGTAAATCAATGCCTTCGATTGATTATTGTAAGGCTCGGTATATAAGTTACGACTGCAATCCGCAAAAACAAAAAAAAACGAATGAATTTAAATGGAGCACACTAGTTTTATCAATATTCGGTCATAATCTGAAATGATTTTGTATCATTACGGAAATATCAATTTTTTACACATAATTTTAAATTAAGTGCATCTGACGATAAGTGAAACTTGAAAGTAATAATAAGGAACTATTACATGTGGTAATCGCGGCAATAGCCAGTCAAGGCCCAGGAAATTGCAAGAATTAGCGACAATACGGGATTCATCGTGTAAAGTCTGGCTGATAGAAATACATTGCATATACATACTTTTCCTCGGCTCAGTCGTTCCGATCTTTAACTCCTAGTAACAATATCGGCTAACTTTAGTACAGTTCCAGCCTCCTCCAGTCGTTGCATACAAGGACGTAAGATGTATTTTAGTACCTGAATCCATATTTGACTTGCGGCGGCCCTTGTGCTTATTGTGGTGCCCCTGTGGTGATCCAGTTCTACTCACAGAGGTTTTATATAGGAAAAGTATAATTTAGAGAAAACCGTACTAGCGAAACGCAAAGATGTGTGCTTCGGCGAGGTGCGAGTTATGGATTGAGTGTGAAAAAGCGCTGGGCGTAGAAATGAAGCAGTTTATTGTAACGAAATAATTATTGTTTTCCCGTCATAGACAATACATTGCATTATTGTAACAAATTATTGCGCTATGTGCCCATAACAACAGCAAAAACAAACACATAATTTTTATTACAGTACTGAAAAGGTCACATAAAGATGCTCTTACTTAACTTAGTTTTCACGGCATTGCGTCCCAGTGCCAGTAGTACAAAATATGAAGTACAGGGCGTAACTCCTCCGTAAAACTGATATCGTCGGCGAAAGCCCAAAAGGAGCTATATGCACAACTCGCTTATACATGGTAGTACGTGCTAATTCCCGTTTAAGCGATTTCTGCATATAGCTCCTTTTGGACTTTTGCCGACGATATGTACTTCTAATGTGATATCTAAAAAATGGCACATATAAATAACACACTTTTTGCAATGAAATGAAATACGAGCGCGGAAATCCCTAATCCTGGCTGCATGTTGTCGGTCACTATTTTGCAGACTATTACTAATTTAATTTTAATACTATCACTACTATCACATTTTGGTGCCGGCAAACGTAATATGAAGGCATTAAATCACCACTGCATTGCAACCGCGGTAATGCAATAAAAAATCATGATAATCAAACGAGTTACGAGTTGTACTAAAAATCTACCGATTTTATTCGCCATCGTCTGGGATTCTGCGAACAAGTTGAATGGTGTCTTCCCCAGGCAGGAGGTGAATCCTAGGGCTGGCCTGGAACTCAGGTATAAGAAGGGACTTCATGAATCGGATTTTCTCGAAATTACACTCTACATTAGCAAACTCAGCCTCCTGAAAGTTTTCCAAGCATTTCAAGCCTTTAATCCAGTCAGCTTTTAGCGTGTACTTGGAAGTGGCGAAAGTGCAAATGTAAAAGCGAAGAAGGTTTTTAAATTCATGAATGGCGTTGCCCAAGTGGTCGAAGTCATCACGATCAAAATCCTGGCAAGTAATACTAATTTCGGTGAGTGTCCTCGGAAGATTATTAATACGAGTAAATTCCGGAGCAGTTTTCCACATCTTCGAGGAAACAACAATTCCAAGTATTAATCGTTGGAGGTTATTACATTTGCGGAAATCATCTCCATTGTATTTAAAATCACAGGAAAGGATTGATGGAGCAAATTCCGAGTCGGAATAATAATACAAACTGAAATCCCGGATAAATTTTGAACTCCTTGTGGCATTATATATCATTTTTGGTATAAGTTCCCAAGTTAGAACTTGGCCATCCACCCCTTTCACAACGAAATGCTTCAGTTTCTTTTGGGATTCCAAAATGTCATGAATTTTCGGAGTATCGAATGAACAAACTAAATGTGAAAGTTTTAGTTGCTTCATTTGCTCGATATCCTGCTTTCCAAGACTTTCAAGTCTGAAACCTTCTCCACCTATTGCAAGGTCCGTAATTGTCTGCACATTTTCGATGAGGAACTTCCCCACAATACTGTAGTCCACAGCTGGACCGTATTTTTCTCCCACTTCATTTACCGTTTGTTCGATACATGAGTAATTGTCTATTGGACTCTTTTCCATTCGAAAATGAAAGGATTTGAGTTGACCCATTTTGACAACGTTGGTAAAGAATTCTAGAAGCCAGTATTCATTCTTACATAGAGGGCGCGTATTATGGAACCAAAGCTGCTTTAATTTCGGTAAGCTAATAGTCTCATCCGGACTGTTGAATGGCTTGATGTCATTTAGTACAGGATTTTTAAAAGATAGAAATCGCAGGTTAGGGCTATTCCTCAGCATGGTTTTTAGATTGTCAAACAATATGTCATGTGAAAAGCAGAGGTTCTTTATGGTGTCGAAGGTTCGGGATACAATTGGAATTAGGCACTGATGTAATGTAATACTTCTACGACCCTTCGTCCAATTTCTCTGGTAAAAATTTCTTGAGTTAATTTCTTGTGAAGATTCCGGGTTAACCGTATTCGTTAAAGTCCTGTAGAGGTACAATTTCTTTTTCAATTTACTTGTGTACATAATAACATTTATATTCATGTGACAGAAGCCAGATAACCTTGTTTATTAAGGGCATACTCACATTCTGGGTTCCCCTTGCTCGCTCATGCTTGAGCGCCCACAATCTGCGCGTGAATATATTATCTTTCAAGTTACTATAATACTAATTATGATAGCACATGTGCCATATATTGTACTTAATAATTTTATAAGTGGAATCATCGGAATTATTTAGGACAGAAAGTACCCTATTTTTAAGACTACATCAGCCAACGCCGCGCGAGAGTTGAACACCTGGTCGCTCTTGTTCATCCTTAAATCCTTTCTTATCGTTGCAAGGATCGGTCGCTGGCACCTGGCACTGGGTCCATTTTGATGATTTGTATGTAATTATAAACAAACCATTCCATTAAAATGCGATTCAACAGTAGAGCTAAAGCTCATCATCTTCTTCTTTTCTGACGGAGGAACCGAATCGTTATGCGTTAGTTGCATTTTGCGCTAAATTATCGTTCATCCAAGTTTTTGGAATAAAATTAAACAACAACTTTCAACTTACTAAGTTGAAATTATTTTTAAGCTGCTGAAACATCAGCGAGTTTTATTTATTTCTCTTTTATTATTAACAAGCAATTTGGCCATCCGCAGATGCCGATGGGAACGTTCTCTGTACAGTTTGTTTTCAAGCAAAAAAATATTACTTTTTTTGTTATTCTTTGCAACTTTGAGTAAAACATAATTATATTATTATATTCAATAGAATCAGGACGTTGCTTTTTACGAATATTTGATGTGTTTTTTACGAAGATGCGTTTTTGTGACTCGCAAGAAGTAGAATATTCAACTTTTGAATCATTCGCTTGCGCAAAAAAG
>JAQFXU010000973.1:0-36569 GCA_034693705.1 Spatulosminthurus flaviceps
TTTTTTGCGCAAGCGAATGATTCAAAAGTTGAATATTCTACTTCTTGCGAGTCACAAAAACGCATCTTCGTAAAAAAGTATATTCAAGGGTTTCTGATAATTTTGAGGTGATCCATATGTATGCATACAAAATTCGTTCATCATTTTACGTTACACGTAATGTAAAAATGCGTTGAACAGGAGGCAGTAGCATATGATTTTGTTCAATTTTATTGTGTTTAATTCCCAGGCCGAAAAAATCAGGTAGTAATAGTAATAAGGTAATAGCTGCAGGCTCGTGAAGTCGAGAATAATAGAGAAAGTGTGGAGAAATACGCGGCACTGAAAATAACGTGAACAACATTTATCATGCATACTTTTTTGCAACACCTCGGACACCGGCGTTCCCTTCCTGAATATTCCATAATTTCCAGTAAATCCCACGATTTAATAAAAGCATTTCATGAGTTCCTTGTTCCACTAACTTGCCCCCGTTCAAAACTAAAATTTTGTCGGCATCTACGATATGATACAGATGGTGTGTGATTCTGATACAAGTTCTCTGGGATTCCGCGTGTGCCATGGCTTCTTGAATGAAATGCTCGTTCCGACGGTCCAATGCCGAAGTAGCCTCGTCAAGAAGAAGTATTCGAGGGTTTCTTATCAGCGCTCGGGCAATGGCCAAACGTTGTTTTTGACCTCCGGAGAGCTGCATGCCTCGGTCACCAACTCTGGTATTATATCCCTACACCATACATTTTTTTAAAATGTTTACATATATACGGTATGATCCTCAAAATACTATGCATACTATCGCTTCAAACCAACCATAGGTAACTTCAGAATAAATTCATGTGCACAAGCAAGGCGGGCAGCGTGTTCAACTTCTTTATAGGTAACAACGCGACTATTATCGCCGTAACCTATATTTTCTGCTACAGTTAAATCGAATAAGCCAGGCTCTTGAGAGACAACTGCCATTTGAGAACGCAGCGCCTCTACATTTATTGAGCGGATGTCGGTGTCATCTAGCAGCTGCAAAACAGGAATCAAACGTCAATTCAAGGCATTCAAACACATTTATTCAACATAATATGTAATATTTTTTTTAAGAATTACCACTGAGCCATGAGTGGGGTCATAGTACCGTAATATCATTTCAATTACAGTTGATTTCCCACTGCCACTGGGTCCAATGATTGCCACATTAGAATTTGCATCCGCTTCCCATGAAAGGTTTTCTAAAACTTTGTAATTAGCACGATTTGCATAGCTGAATGATACATTGTCGAACTCAAGCGTTCCAGAACAGGAGTCCTGCAAAAATTATAAACAATATGTGACTGTACGTCCAAAATATTAAAAAATTGTCGAAAAATTCACTTTGACCAGACATTCGCTTTTAGCAAAAATTCATATTATTGAGCGTCATATACACATAAAACAAGTACTTACACTCTAAAACATAAATCTGATCGTTGGACAGGGTTCCCTAATAAAAAGTTTCACAAAGGAAAACCTGTAATTAAGATATGCCCATTTAAAATTAACATGTGTTCCAGTTAAATTGATTTTTGAAGATCAATTCAACTGGGGAAGCTATTTTTAACTAAGGTTTTCCTAAGTGAACCTTTTCATTGGGGAGCTCCGTTCAACGATCCGATTTATTTTTTCCAATGTAGGAAATACAGTGTTAACAGCAAAAAAAGTACAATTTCCGGTCCTTCGTACTGGTCATCCAGTTTTGATTTCCGGTTGATAATTATGAACAACCTCCCGGCAGCAATTTTCGCTCTGTTGTAGCTTGGGAGACAAGCAAGAGTCTGCCCTGTTTCTAGCATAGTCCACACGAGCAGTTCGCCAGTGCTAAAATAAATTGTTTTCCAAGAAAATTAAATGTAGGTGTGCATCTTTTCGAATGATCAGTTTTGACTGGTACATTACATTATATGTCACTCACGTAATAACATAAGCGAATTTGACATGATCCGCTTCAACCAAATAACCTCCGTAAAGAAGAACGCCAGCATAAGCAACACACATTATCCCTTGCGAAATACCAAATACAACTCCAAGAACATGGGACTGTTTCAATGACTTCCTGTATAATAATCAATCCAAACTCACTATATTTGAATAAATAAGCCGGACAAAAATATCTGACTACCACCCGGTACAGAGCACAGATATACACTGTTTAAACTACTGGCCGCTAACAATACTTTAAAATAATTTTTAAACATTTCAAACATAATTGCATACTTGTAAGATCTGAACAATTCCCTAGTGAAATGTTCAATAAAAAGTTCTTCCAAGCACAAACTCGCCACAGTATGGATGTTGCTTACTGCTTGGTAACCAATGTTGGAGGCATGCTCGTGACTAATTTTCGAGTCAGATTCTTGGTTTTCTACGATTTTTCCATTCCAAAACGATGCGACAAGAATGACAGGGACAAAAAAAATTGCAACAGCTGCAAGCCTTGGCTCGATGTAAAAGCTGAAAGCTATTGAAAGTACAATAGCCGTCAATGTTTGCAGGAAAGTTTCAAGCTGACATCCCAAAGCCTTTCAACAAACCCCATACAATGATTTCAATGATATAATGATTACTATTTTATGTTGTTATTATGCTGCTTCCAAAATTCCCTTGACAAATATTTTACTTCAATTACATCATACCTCATGAATAACGGCAGCATCTTCTGTTAGCCTTGAACACAGTGCTCCAACATTATTTTCAGGTTTTTGAAACCACGCCAATTCTTGATTGAGCAATGCTTTAAATACTACCTTCCTTAAACGATTTGCAACTCGATCACCCGATACACAAAAACAAAGCAGCCCGGAGAAAATCGCAAATGTAGATACTGATCCCAGGATTATGATTTTCCATATTAATTCATTTGCATGATGATGAGCTTCTTGACTATTCAAAGTTTGACTATCAAAAAATAGTTCATAACCTTCGTCGAACAAATAGGCCGTAAGGGGTAGTACAAATCCATGGAATACAGACATGACAGTACCAATAAATAAGAGCGGCCAGAGACGTTTATTCATCCAAATTACCATACAAATGGATCTTATCCCGGAAAGTGCTCGAATCTTCGATATTAAACAATGCATTTAAGTATATTTACTGCAATAGGCCTTCATATGGCCTGAGCAGTCTCTTGTACATTTTATATGTTATAGAGGCCCTTATATACAATACAATAAGTATTATTTATATTTTTAATTGATTATACCCCCAGATTTCTTAATAATATTTTACTCCATGGCATGCGTAGCAATCATACTAGAATTATAATAAAACAAAACGGAGTTATTACTTGTCTTCTGTACTCTCTCTTTTGCTTTTCTAATAATGGAGGCGTGGGTGGTGGGGTATGAAGCATCACTAGCCGATGCAACGTTATTTCGGAGTCACCTCCTTCCAAAGTTGTATCACTTGTTTTATGGTCAGCATTTTCAACCTCAGCACAAGTACTTAAAAGCTCTTCATCGACATGTTCCTCGTCAGTATAGGCTCCAAAGTCTTGACGCATTGTTTTAGGTGCCCCTATATCTAATACCTGGTATTACAAATGATTAGTTATGACCAAATTTACTACTCCTTTTTCGCCTCCAAAATAATCGAGTACTACAAACAGCCAACATTCATGACATCATGACTGGAAGATTTTGTTGGGATTAGAGGTATTCTGGAATAATAGATTAATTATTCTATTTATTTGCTAGTAATTAATTTTACCTGGCCGTTTTCGATTATTACGACCAAGTCCGAGGCCTTCACCGAATTCAAACTGTGAGTAACATGAATGGTCGTCCTCCCGTGCCTCACTTCATCGTAAACAGCCCGTTGAATTAAGTACTCGTTCTTGTAATCCAATGCAGATGTAACTTCATCCAGAAGTAAGATTGGAGCGTTCTGAACAAATGCTCGTGCAAGAGCAATTCTTTGCTTCTGGCCGCCAGAAAGTTGGGATCCACGATTCCCTACCACTGTGTCATACTTCTAGAAAGTAATGATTATAATTTAAACCAATATATAGTCTCCGTTTTATGATTGACACACATTGAAAACATTTTAATTCACGAAGAAAACTTTTACATTGGGCAGAGCATCGATGAAACTGTGTGCATTGGCGAGCATGCAAGCGTTTTCAATTTCTTCCTGCGTAGCGCTTTGACATCCATAACGGATATTTTCAGCAATAGTAGTATTAAATAGCATAGGTTCTTGATTAACCACAGCTACTTGAGAACGATACCATTTAATATTGTAATCCTTGATATCAACTCCGTCAACAGCAATCTACTGGATATTAATAATTGCGCTATCAATTTTTTGAGTTCCATGCAGCTGCCCATGTAGTATGCACAAGAGGAGTACTAAATAGCCAGGCAATCAGGCAACTGTTCACATTAAAACAAGTCTGCAGCTATGCAAGCATATAGTGTACAACTTTATCAAAAACTATTAATCTATACATACGTAAAAAATTATTACACACCGTTCCTTCCGTGGGATCGTAGAATCTTTCAAGTAAATGAAGGCAAGTGGACTTCCCACAGCCGCTTTCACCTATAAACGCCACCGTCATGCCTGGTTGAATAACCAGATTCACTCCATCTAATATCTGGAATCATTGGGAAATGAAGTGTGTTAGGGACAAATGATGTTCCTACTTTCCTATACGTACTAACAACAACAAGTAAGTGTGTTCCTTTCTTTACCATTTGATCAGGACGACTCGGGTAAGCAAACTTTACATTGATGAATTCGATTTTACCATAGAGAGGTTTATTGGGACATAGTCCCTTCTTTGACAGGCTATCAATTTCTGACTTTCTACATTTTTAAAAGCAGAAAAAATTGAAGAAATAAAAGGACAAACCAGGTGAATGACGAAAGCAATTAAGCACATATACAAGCAGTTCTATTACATACTACAACTTTAACGAAATTCTAACCGATCAATAACCCGGAATATTGCAGAAGCAGCACCCCGTCCTTGTGATATAATTTGCATCAAAATGGCGCACTGTGCGACATTAAATTCGACATCCAAAACGTTGAAAATTATCTGCATGGTTTATGATCATCAAATTTAACTATGTTGCATCAAGAGTGGTGAGGAGTTAATAATTTTCAAAAACTCACCGCAATTAAATTGTCGACTCTAAATTGGGGCTTATCATTGCACACCTCCTTCCAGTCGGCAATTATAATATTGATTCCATGCCATATAACAATTGAGTAACTGACAAAGTTGAAGAACCACGCCAAAGAAACGCCAACTGCAGATGCTACGCCCCGCTTTCTCGAGTATGATGCAGCAGCATCCAAACATGCTCCATACCTTAACATTTCTCTCCTCTGACCGCTGAAGGCATAAACTGTTTTTATGTTGACAATAACTTCTAGAGCTATTTCTGATGCCAGGCTGTGATACCCCTGCTCTTTTAGCGTCAGCTTGGATTCAAAGGCATCAAGTGTAAATATCAATCCTGCCATTACTGGATACGGGGCAATGATAAGTAGTGTTAGCCTCCAGCCGTTGAATATTGCCACTGCTATGCAAAATATGCAAGTAAAAAAATAGTAGATAAATAGAGCCAACTTTTCCCCAATAGACTGCTCAATTTTTCTGACGTCTCTGTAACAAAGGATCTGAATAGATTAGAATTGTTAGCAATTAGAAATATTTAGCTTTTAGACTGGTCGGTCATCAACGAAGTTAAAGTTAACTTCTTACTCGTCCATGTGGGAAGTGAAGCTTTTGTTCTTCCGGGTTTCATACCATCCAATATTTTGGCGAAGTAGAGACGTGAAGTAGTGGATTCGTATTTGATATGACTGGCACAATTTGGTTTGATCAAAATAAAATGTACATACATATATCATAATATATGTCAGCTCCAAAAAATAGGTACTGGATTCAGTAGATTCATTTAAACAAAAAATAGCATGTTACCTGCTTTTTTGCGATGCGACTAAAAACTGAGATTGCCAGGTATCCACCCACAAACTGAACTACTCCGCAAACAATCATTAGAATGGAGTAGAAAAATAATTTGCTGCAAGAAAATGTGACAACAAGAATTACCGACACTGGTAAAACTTTAATTTTTTCCCCATTTCTTACCCACGGATACTTTTTACTGTTCCATAGTGTAATAGTAACTCATATATTTTCATACTCATATAAATCATCATGAGCACCAGTAGCCCTTTCAAATCCGGCCTGTGGTTTCCCTGTACTACGATTGCACACTAAGTGACCGCGTTTCCAATCCACCATTAATTTAGCTATGTTACCACACAAAACGTTCAGTATAGGAAATCCAGTGGCGACTACCATACATGAAATAATGGCAAAGAATAAACAACATCTGTCTTTTTGGCTTGTGTAACGGAACTGCATAAAATAGATACAAATTGTTTTGGTTTATAAACATGCCTTCGTCTGCTTGAGCACTATAGATATGCCTATAGAAAGAAAAATTACATACCAATTGCGGAAACCTAAGTGGCCTTGCTTTCGTTTTCAAAAAGTGATGGCGCTGGTGCTTGGGGATTTTATGAATGCTGCTGCAAGGTAAGCAATTTCCTTGGTGAATTAGATGTAAAACAAACTATTCTATTTCAAACAAATACATCGGTCGTATGACTTCTCAAACACAATGCAAGGGTAAAGGGAAACATAAATTACTCCATTTAAGTACTCCTCAATCGGGTGTTTCTCAGAGAGACCTAAAAATAAGTCTTTTTTCCATTTTTTCAAAGTTTCCTTGATCTCCCAGAAGATTTGTCGACGAGGTTTACAGGCTTTGAATCTGAATGATGTAGCTTCGTAGTTTGACGTCAAAATTCAAAATTATTATGTACCATGCAGTGTGGCTTGGGCTACATTCTCCTTTTACAGGGATTCTGCCTTCTTCAGACTGTTATGGCGTTGTTGAAGTTTTTCTCAACTCAGTCGGTAACGGGCAGTTTGAGATTAAATTCGCCAGATGTCCCGTCGGTGTCGTCTGTCGTCTCGCTCTTTTTTCTCTCCTTTATATAATGTATAGTATACTCTCGTTATTTTTATTAGTTATAAATATTGGGATTGCGATGATGCGACATTGCGACTATTGCGAGCTAAGAGTGTTAAGAGTAAAAGAGTTTCAGCTTAACATATCTCACTTCTCACAGAGTGGTATCGGAGTGTGTGTGTGAAAGTGAGAAGTGTCGGTATGAGATTGTAGTGAGATACGTTATAGCGTATGGTTGTTCGTTCGTGTAAGCAAGTAGAAGGTCACAGGTCACATAATCTTCTATGTAACTCTCGGCATGGCCATGTTCACGTGACCTTGTTACATGGTGTGGTGCTTGTTCCTTTTTCAAAATTCATGATACTGCATAATTGCATCGATAATGACATCGCCACTACGTCTTCGCCTTCTGAGGTTCAGCTCCGAGCTGAACTTTCAGAATTAAAATTCTCTGGAAAAAGGTGGTACAATAATATCAAAACAAAGCAAAACTAATAACAAAAGTTAAGGCAAAAATAATGCAGTACGAAGATACGAATAGCAAAATAAGAATAACAACTTAAAACCTGCAAATTATTGTTTCAAAAATAAATACCACAAAACCTTCGAAAAATAAGAAAAATAAATTTCTTTCGAATAATTCCAAAAATCGTCACTTCGAAATTACCTTTTGCAAGACGCGGGTTTTAGTTAAAATAAAAATACCCATTAAGGGTACAAGCCCTTGCGTCCCACTCACGAAATGTTGCCAGAAAGTTCATGAAAAAGAGTTTTGCACTTTACTCCAAAATCGTAGCGAGAGAACACACTTTAAAAATTCCTAATGCTTTTTTAACGGTGACTACGTATAGCAACGAAATACCAATATTTGTTCCAAATATTCGAATTCTCCTAAAATAGGAGGTACTGGGACCTGAGAAAATTCAATGTTAAGTAAATTATCTCCGCATTGACTATGAGCCCTTGATCAGCGTAATAGACATATAAGGGTTCGAAAGTTACTCTAAAATATATTTTTAATGGGTGAGCAAACGCATACCTAGATTTTATTATTAGTAAGCGAATTCTAAAACTTGCAAGTCAGAAAAAATAATGAAATAGCAGACGACGACGCGAATCCACTGATGGCAGCGCAGACACCATTTTTTAGGTAGGTTTTGGTAGATCAAGTATTTCATGTTGCCACAACAGCATCAGTTTTTCAGTAATAATTGTTAAAAAAACATTATTTCTGCTAGTCGTTAGGACTGTTACTGTTAGGAGGGATGTAGAATGTAGATTGATGTAGATTGTAGATTAAGTAGATAATATAAGAATTTCGCGATAGCGTATAATATAGGGTAAATGCTCCGGAGCTGGTAGCAGTGGTGTCATGGTATGGTGTTGCGTTAGTGTAGTTGTAGTTTGCAGTTCGTAGGTGATAAGGGTCTAAGGGGTGCGATATGCAATAAACACTTACTATGATTATTGGATTTTGAATTCGGTTTTGTCGGTTTCTCTGAAATAACTTTATTTTTATCATGCGTTAATATAGGTAGTTTATGTTTATATTTGGTATTTTAGCAGCTAGTTAGTTAGCACTAGCACTATCGCATATTAATAATTTTTATATATTATGACAGCCTATAGCCCTAGACTTAGGCTAAATTCCCGAGTCATCTGTTCAAACCATTAAAACTGCTTGTATAATTAATGAGTAGGTCAATAGCTCGACTATTCTGGTTGTTGTTAATCTTATTTACAGTAATACACGTCCTTCTTACGGACTTTACTTCACTGACTGAGAAATTAAAATTATTACAAATACCAAATGGCAGACAATCATTTAAGCGAAACTCTCATAATTAAGAAATGGAGCAATATTGACTTAAAGTCCGACCATTCAAATTCAGAAAAGGACCTTTTGAGGAACAACATGCGCAAATCTGAGAGTGAAACTTCAATCAAATACTCATGGAAAACTGATATATGCGAGAGAAAAGTCGCTATAACAGCCATAGCAGTGTCGCTTTTCATGATGGTATATGGTATCCTGGCTTTGCCTGTGTATTTTCTCTAAAATAAAGCAGCATAAAGCATGTAGTAGCTATAATTTATTTCGAAATGCTTTTTCCTTTCAGTTTTTTAGCATCTGGGAATCTGTGACGCAAAGTTTGGATGGATTGCTTGGAACTGTCAACAACACTTATTTCGAAGTTGATTATAGGGCTGCGTTGATGCTAAATGAGTCTTCAGTCCCTAGCTGTCTCGTCGCATCCACGATTTTATCTGCAATAATTTGCTTCAATACTGCATTGTATGCAATTTGCGAAAGCAAGCGAGTCTTCACCCTGGTACTCATGTTCAAAGCTTCCTTATCTTAGAACTTTTCACAAGTAGATAAATTCATATTAATACCGGTTTGTATTTTTCATTCAAAAAGTACCTACAGCTGTCCCGTATTTGCCTGCTCTTTTTCATAACTGCACTGGTAGTGCAAATCTGGTCCTATGCCGGCGCTTTCCCGGAGTCTAGACAACACGACGTAAAAGCTTCGATGCAGGCAGCGTTAAAAGATAAGCAATCCGAAATTTCAACTTGGGAGAACACACAGAGCCATGTCTGTTTTCTGTTTTTATTTCATAAAAAGTTTAACAACATTCCAGTCTAAATTGCCTAGTAATATAATTGGGGCGTTATGAAAATACAGTATCACTGCTGCGGCATTAATTCCTACGAGGATTGGTTGAATCGTTCTGCGGAAAAATACATAGAGGAAAACCGTGAGGTACCTTCCCTTCCCTTAAGTTGCTGTCGCGATTATCCCGTATTCGCTACTTTGCCTCTTTTAAGCAAACAAGTAAATAATTAACTCATGAATGAAACCCCGCTACTCCATTCATAAATCCTAGAATAAAGCATTTATAAAGTTAATTTTTAAACGAATTTTGTCAGTATTTACAATTTCAGACATCACGATCAGTATCAAGAACGTAGTTTATTATTACTGTATTTGTAGGAAATGCGTTCAAAATTAACAGCGAAGGAAGGCAAAGTTTTGCAGCGATTTATTCCAGGTTTTAGTCTTTATGAACATGATACAGAAAATGTAACCTGTACTCCTAAATTGGCCTATCAAGTTGGTTGCGTGGAAAAAATTATTTTCGATATGAATTTTGATGCAGCCCATGCAATATATATATATTGCGCGATAATATTCTTTCACGTGAGTAATTACCTTACCTTTTAAGCATATAATTTTAGATGTAATATAATATAATATATACCATACAAATCATGTAATTTAACACTGGAATTGCCTTAGCGCATTATTGACTTGTTAATTGTCAGCTAAGTTATTAGTTCAGTAATTACTCCACTTGGTGACCAACTTTGCATTACTATTTACAGGCCATACTTCTCCATATGATGCAAAAAAACCTTGCTGGAACTACGCAAGTTACATTTTAATCTTCTTCTTTCGGCTTACAATTTGTTTTACCTCTCATATTAGATTTAGATGGCATTAAAACGTTTCTTAAAATGGATTTTGTTATGTATTGCAGCCTGAAAACAGCTGTTTCAACTACCCCAAATTCGATTTAAATACACAAAGAAACGACTTACTCGATTGAATTTGCATCTCAAAATCAGCTCATGTTGAGAAACCAAATTATGAAGTTTAGTGAAAAATTAGACTGCTAAATTCAAAAAAGGAGCTACATCCGTGAAAATGTCGTTCCCGAAGGGACTGAATCGGTCTTAAAATAAGTCTACCAAGTCGAGACTATTAAGGATAAGTACGCTTTTAAAAAATGTACGACACGACCACGAGGTGTAGTATCAAGAAATATAAATATATTAAAATTCTTGTGAGCACTTTAGCGTCGAATCAAATCTGTCAATCGCTTTCTTATGCACGTCTTTCAATTAGCCAATATAAATGAGGCATACATTTCGTCGAAATCGTACACTTTTTTATACCTTTTAAGAAAATGTGATTGTGGACTTGTCTAGTGAGCGATTACACGGCTCATTTTGCTGAAGGTATGTTCTCATATCTCATGCATGTACATTATTTCTCCTACTCAAGAATAACGTGAAGCAATTGCTTTTCAAACATACGTTTAGGTAGTATGTTACTTGACAACGCAATGGGGAAACTCATTTCTAAATTACCCATTCAATATCCATTGACAGGTTGACAGGTATATGCAAGGGGTAAAGCTTAAGCTGGTTTCGCATGGTCCGATTTAGTCGTAGACGCAGTCGGTAAGCGACCTCATCCTGAAATGTCTGTCGCATTCATCATTCACCCTCTACACCAAACGGACACTGAAAAACAGGAGATATATGCGAATTTAAAGCGATTTGCTTCAAATATTTTCATCCCGACTTGTCATTGTCATGCACGTCGTATGTACACGAGCTTGATCTTGGTATATTTTCCACAAGCGAATGTTTCAGTTCTGGACATTGAAAATCTACTTTTTTTGATTTGCGTTAAGTGGAATTATATTGGGAGCTGGAGCTACGAGCCATAAAATATATGCATAAACTCATCTTCATAATATCATAATATTTACACACACACAGAAAAATGAAATAGCTGAGCAGACACCACTGTTTGGGTTTTGTTTCGGTTCTAGTTTCCAGAAATTCAAGTAATTCATGTTGCCACAACAGCATCAGTTTTGTCACATTGCATTGTTAATATTAATAACATGTTTATTTTCGTTTGTCATTTTTTGTCGTAATTTACTCACACTATAGTGTACTATAATAATGTAATACTCCTCATAATAATATAGTCAGACTGATAGGTCGAAAGTTAGGGAGCATTAATGAATTTTAGGCTAGCGCTAGCCTAAAATTCATTAATGCTGGTAAAATTCATAGATGCTGGTAGCAGTGGTGTTGGGTGTTGGGTTGGTCTAGTCTAGTAGTAGTTTAGTTTCAGGTCTAGTGCTAGGTCCGTCCGGGTAGCGCGGTAGGCGATAAGGTGGTAATAAGAGGTATGTGATATATATACACGACAATGATTGGAGGATTTCCAATTCGGTTTTAGGTTCCTCTGAAATAACTCCATTTTTATCCTACGTTATTTAGCTATAGTTTATATTTGGTGTAGTAGCACGTAACGTAAGCAGCATTATTGCATTCTAATAGTTTATGTGTTACAGGTTAGGTTAAATTCCCAAGTGTTGTACAAACACGTCAGGTACTCATTACCATATCAATAGCTCGAATTCGAATTTTCTGGTGGTTTTCATTCTTACATACACTTTACTCTGGCTGATTGTGAGTTCTAGTTCTAGTCTAGTCATCCGGTCAAACTCAAATTCTCAAAAGTACCTGCAATTGCAATGTATACCCACAATTTGAGTCTGCGCGGGTACGCTTTGTGGGTATATTTATTTTGCGGGTAGACTTTTGTAGGTACACTAAGTACACTTTGCGGAGCGGATACACTTTGGAGGAGTCAGGCATTCTGGTGACGGCAGACAATGGTTATGGTTACATAAAACTTAACAAAAATGCATGACAATAAAAAGGGATAGTGGTGGAAAAAAATACGATGTTTTCGTATCCTCCATTGTTAGGCCTGCTATAAGTAGTTGCTTTGCAATTGGCCTAGTTTCTGGTATAAAAACATTACTGTATCAACGTCTAGTCGTCTAGTGTAGAGTATACAAAAATTACCTGTGGGACACCAAATTTAACTTGTCTCACTTTTTACAAAAGTGTCTGCTATCTCCAGAATTTCTGTCTCGGAAACCACAGTATCTCCAAAGTGTATTTGCAAAGTGTACCCGCTAAGTGTACCCGCAAAATAAGCGTACCCGCAAACTCAAATTGTGGATAAATACATTGCTGGTACTTTTGAGTTTGACCGGATAACTAGAACTCACAATCAGCCCACTTCCACCTTGCAGGCTTTACTTTACTTCGTTTTCGCTGAGACAGATCCATAATGGAAGAAAAACGTTTAAGCAAAACTCTCATTAAGAAATGGAGCCACAATGATTTAGAGTTACAGTCCAAGCATTCAAATATTTCAAATTCAGAAAAAGAACTTTTAAGGAACAAGATGCACAAATCCGAGAGCGAAACTTCAATCAAATACTCATGGAAATCAGAAATGCACGAGAGAAGATTCGCTATAACAGCCGTAGCAATGTCACTTTGCATGCTGGTATCCTGAAAATTTCCTCTCTAATATATAGCAGCATAAAGCATCTAAGTACAATAATTTATTTTGTATTGCTTTTTTCCTTCAGTTTTTTGACATCTGGGAATCTTTGTCGCAAGGTTTGGATGGTTTGTATGGAACTGACAACACTTACTTCGAAGTTGATTATAGGGCAGCGTTGATGCTAAATAAGTCTTCAATCCCTAGCTGTCTCGTCGCATCCACGATTTTATCTGCAATAATTTGCTTTACTACTGCAATGTATGCAATTTGCGAAAGCAGGCGTGGATTCTCCTTGGTACTCATGTTCCCTTATTTTAGAGCTTTTCACAAGTAGATAAATTCATATTAATATGGGTTTGTATTTTTCGTTCAAAAAGTATCTACAGTTGTCCCGTATTTGCCTGCTCTTTTTCATAACTGCACTGGTATTGCAAATCTGGTCGTATGCCGGCGCTTTCCCGGAGTCTAGACAACACGACGTAAAAGCTTCGATGCAGGCAGCGTTAAAAGATAAGCAGTCCGAAATTTCAACTTGGGAGAACACACAGAGCCATGTCTGTTTTTATTTCATAAAAAGTTTAACAACATTCCAATCTAATTGGCCTAGTAATATAATTGGGGCGTTATTAAAATACAGTATCACTGCTGCGGCATTAGTTCCTACGAGGATTGGTTGAATCGTTCTGCGGAAAAATACATAGAGGAAAATCGTGAGATACCTTCCCTTCCCTTAAGCTGCTGTCGCGAGTATCCCGCATTGGCTCTTTTGCCTCTTTTAAGCAAACAAGTAAACATTCCTGTTACGTTTGTTTTTGAAACCAATTTGTTTGTTAGTAAATGTAAATATATACGTTTTCAGACATCAGTTTCAAGACTAAAATTTATTATTGTATTGTATCTGCAGGAAATGCTTTCAAAATTAAAAGCAAATGAAGGCAAAGCTTTGCAGCGATTTATTAAAGGGCTTGTTGAGGAACTTGAACCAGAATATCTAACCTGCACTCCTAAATTGGCCTATCAAGTTGGTTGTAT
This sequence comes from Spatulosminthurus flaviceps, assembly GCA_034693705.1. Lineage (NCBI taxonomy): Eukaryota > Metazoa > Arthropoda > Collembola > Symphypleona > Sminthuridae > Spatulosminthurus > Spatulosminthurus flaviceps. The sequence continues at coordinate 14,233 of JAQFXU010000973.1, forward strand.
GGACAAAATCATTTTGGACATGAATTTTGATACAACCCATGCTATATGTATATATTGCTTGATACTGCTTTTCCACGTGAGTAATAACAACTTTTAGTATTCAAGTTTAGTGTATAACGTACAGATCGTATAATTTAACATTGGAATTTCCTTAGCGTAGTATTAACTTCAGGGGCCCCGGAATTATGGGGTGAAGGGTTTGCATGTCACCTCTTGAAAAATACCAGGGGGTGCATGTAATGATGTTGTCCCCCCCCCTCCGGTAATTCAGGGCCCAATAAGTAACACCATCACAGAAACAAACTAATCTACAAAACTGAGTTTTCGTAATTTTATTAGAGGAAAAATCAACGTTTTCCTTCTCAAAAACATTTTTCTCCTTCGGAGCAATGCAATGTTGGAGATTCATATTAAATGAGGGCGGACAAAAGTTCTTTGCGACCATGTTTGCACCGCCGCTCCGGTGCCTCTGATTAATTTATAAATTAACAGGTTAGATATTAATTCAGTTTTTGCTCTATTTGATGACCAACTATGCATTATTACTATTTCCAGATCATACTTCTCCATATAATGCAAAAAAACCTTGTTGGAACTACGCAAGTTACATTTTATTCTTCTTCTTTCGGCATACAATTTTTTTACCTCATATTAGATTCAGATGGTATTAAAACATTTTTTTAAATGGATTTTGTTATGTATTGCAGCCTCAAAATAGCTGTAGTTTCAACTACCCCAACTTCGATTTAAAAATACGTGGTTAATGTTGTTGTAATGACCTAATCAACTGAATTTCCACCTCTAAATCTATGATGTGACCATTGACGAGACAAACGCAATTGCACCATTTCTATGGGCTCAACAGCTCATATTAAACCAAATTATGAAGTTTAGTGAAACATTAGACTACTAAATTAAAAAGGGGCTACATCAGTGAAAACTTCGTTCCAGTATGGGCTGAATCGGACACAGGCTTACAATTCTTTTTCAAAGATCTGCAAAGTCCGTCTGTGCCAGTAAGGGTAAGCTGGTAAGCACCCTAATATGCAAATGCAAAGCGTGATGGGCACTATCAGAAGTGGGGTTCTCCTTTTTCTTTTCAAAGTTGAAGCAGATTAGATTGGATAATTTTAGCATTAGCCCTTCTTGGAACCCTTGAAGTAGCTCCTTTTAAAGAAAATGTAGCCGACGAGATGTAAATATCATGAAATATGATTAATAAATTATTGTGAGCACTTTAGTATCAAATCAAATTATCTGTCGCTTCTTATGCACGAGTACCTTCAACAAGTATACCCAAGCAAAAGTTTGTAACGCGTATATATTATTTCTTCTACTCAAGAATGAAGTGAAAGTTTAGTTAGTACATATGCATAACAATGGATGAACTCATTTCTAAATTACTTATTCAATATCCATGGAGTGGTACGTGCAAGGGGCGAAGCCAACGCGTAGATGCAAATCACAAGTGGGTCAATAGGCGTCATCATGCCTGTGATCATTCAAACTCCCGAAATTTAAAAATTAGACATATATGTTCAAACAGTTTTTGCATTCTAACTTGTATTCTAATTCAGGGTTGTAGTTAAGCCCGCATGTCCTAAAAAATTCAGAAGGGTCACATTTTAACACATGTGTACGATGTCTGAGTTTTGAAATTTTAAACCTCACTGAACCGAGTCCTAAAGCAGTAGCATGATACGTCTGGTGACACTTATTAGATGGCACAAGTTTCCCTATAGGTGTGTATGCACTTCTACTGTATATAGTTTAGGCTTACAATTATACGATTGCGACATCTATCATTCCTGAAATGTATGCCAACTATATACAAACGTCGAGAAGTTATTCAAACCTGCGATTCCGCAAAAGACGCAATTAATAATATTTTATAATTAGTTAGTAAATAGGACATAAGACTAAACATTTACAATGTCATTTTATTAGATACGCCTATATAGTTGAAGTTAATGAACTATTATATCTTGATGCGCATGTGTGTACCTCACTACATAGCTTCGCCCAATTTATATCCTAATTAGCGCAGAGCGCAGTATGTGCTTATCACACAGGATTTTTGCATCGCACCTTGCATCGTAATAAATTTGTTGCTCACCGGCAGTCACAGTTTATGAAGAAACTGTAATGAGTAACCATCTTCCTCACTTGCATTTGCCGTCTTCGTTCTATTTTGCGTGCTTGGGTCACAGGGCCGTATTCATGTCACACACTAATACTAGAACTAACACTAGCCCTCAGGTGAGGGAGTGTTGAGGCATGAGTGAGAGTGTGAGTCTCCGTCGTATTCAAGGCTTCGCTCACTAAAAGTACCACTCACCCTAAAATGTGTGCATTAAACGCATTATGCTCTTTAGGGTGCTCTAAGTTTTAACTCAAAGTTTTATATGAGTGAGTGGAGAATCTAGTCACCAATTTGGTGACTAGAATCATCACTCACTATTTTGAGGGACCTCATCGAAAGTTGAGTGAGAGGGTTCAAGATGAATTCGAAACAGCCACTAACCCTCAAAACGTGGTGAGTTTAGTGCCGAATTTAGTGTTAGTGAGGTAACATGAATACGGTCCACAGGGTCCCTTTTCAGTAACAGTAACAACAATATATAAAATGCAAAATGACATTGTAACAAATATATTGTTACACTCATTGTCAGCAAATTACCACCTTTGCCAATCAGACATCAGACCTTTAATAAATGAACTGTGTGAATCTTTGTTTTGCATATGTAAGTTAATTCCTTGCAGGTTACAATTTACATAACAAACTGCAAATGAAGGATGACTCGGATTCGCTGGATACATTTTGGTACATACATACATCGTATGCGCACATTTAACTATACAAGTTAAAATTCCCAGCTCCAGCCAGAGCAACCACCTTGCATATATATAGTTTGAAGCGTGTGGGATAGTGTGTAAGCTGGCTGGCGGCCAGTGCTTATTACGTACATCCAGTGTTTTAATATGCAGATTGCTGTGTAATAACTTATGGAGTCACGAAAGTGTTACAGTGGAACTGTGGGACAGAATAACGCAAGTTATGTTATTTTTCCTGAAACCACTTTATCCGTTGGAGCCCTCGTCGTTTAATGTGATCTCAAGCTTCAGATCTTCAAAAGCGAAAAGCCTGGCGGTGTAAACGTAAACGTCTGTCGTTTTCCTCACCTGGTTTTCTATCTTATACTCAGAGAAGACGGGAAACGGGAAGTGTGTGTTGGAGTAATAAGTGGAGTTAGTTGGCGTTGCTGTAAGGAAGGAATTCGAATTTTTTGGAACCCAAGAAAATGGTTAGTTATTGAATGTTTTATAAGTGTTAATATCGTCTTATAAGAAGTTGTTTCGGTAAAAATCGATTGTAATTAGTTTCTGAAATAGCAAAGATTTGGTTCATTTGATTTGTCTAATGGGAAAAGAGTAATAGGATTTCCCAGTCACAGAAAACCTTTGATCATAGCAAACGAATTGTTTTTATGTATAACGGTAGGGGTGTGGAAAAAATGATTCATACTATAAAGATATATGTTTAAATTTGATGGTTTCTGGATGTATGTAATTATTCGAATTACGAATACTGAACCTATACGGCTCTTGACCACAGATTAAATATCTACACACACAATTCAATTCGCGAATCGTATTATCGTATATATAACTATTTTGATGCAGATGTTTATTTTGTATGTTAAATTGCATTGTTTTAAATAGGAATGTGAAGTATGCAAGAAACCATCGAATCAGAAATGCTCGGCGTGCCAGAGTGTTCATTATTGTTCCGAGAAACACCAGCGAGAACATTGGCAAAATCATAAAAAGCACTGTACGCCGATGATTTTGCGAGATAGTCCTGTGTTTGGAAGACATTGGGTAGCTTCACGGGATTTGAAAGCGGGATCATTGTTACTGAAGGAGACTCCGGTTTTGCGATCGACCGCTTGGCCGACTTGGAAATTTAGTGCTTGGGTAGAAAGTTCAAGACCTCTTGAAAAAGCTCAATGCTTGGCTTGCGGTGTGTTTTTGAACCTTCTGGGAAATCAGGTTTATCGATGCGAAAAATGCACTTGGCCTGTTTGCAGCATAGACTGCGAAAAAGTAAGTGTCTTCACTTTTTGAAAAAACCGTTTTGTTTAATCTAGTATACTCTACGTTACTTTTGATTTTTTTGGTAAGTAGTAGCTTGATGTTTTTGAAGTCATTTTGCGTTAAGTTGTTAGAAGTTAAGTAATTTTGTTTATTTGCAGAATCCTATCCATGCAACGAATGAATGTGCAGTTTTCAAAATAACGAAATTTACTTTCCCACCACCGAGGCATGAAATAACGCCTAAGCGAATCGATTGGGCTGTAGCCATGATTAGACTTGGTAGGATCAAGACTCTGAACCCACCCCTTTTCCAAGAAATCATGAAACTTCAAAGCGAACCTGAAACATCGGCTGATGCAGATACGCTGGATGGATTGAAATCTGCAATTAGCGCTATAAACCATTACTTCAAGTCGGATAGATTAAACTTCTTAAGGTTGACCGATGAAGAAATGCAAAAGTACCTGTGGGTCATGAAATTAAATGGAATGAATTGTTCCGAAGGTGAAGATGATATTACGTAAGTTATTTTGATGGTAGTGAATGAACATTGTCGATACCTAGGCGTTAGGTCACTAGTGAATTCCCAGTTAAACGATTATTCGTATTTATTTGCAATAATAGGAGTCGCCAGGATTGCGTGTACCTGAAAACAAGTATGTTCGCGAATTCATGCTCTCCTAATTGCTCACAAAGTCAGACGATACCAGCCCCAGATTTTGCTATGCATGTTCGCACTGCTGTTCCTGTTAAGAAAGGACAACCTCTAACGATTGCCTACTGTGGATCCGATTGTCACGGAACTGAAGATCGACAACGTGAACTGCGATTCAAGTTTTATTTTATTTGCAAATGCAGCAGGTGTTTGGATCCAACGGAATTAGGCACTTATTCATCATCTGTCGCTTGCTCCTCGTGCCTAGAAGAAAATGAGAAAAACAATGATCACAACAATGTAAACATGGGCTACTTATCGCCAGAAGATCCACTAGCCATTGACGATGGAGCAGCTACTTGGAAGTGCAATCTTTGTAACAGTAAATTTCCTGCTTCGTCAGTGGTTCCCCAGGTGAAACGACTTGGTCGTGTAATTAAAAATGCCCGAAATTCCAACATGAGTTTTTGCAGAAACATCATTGAAGAAAATAGTGGCCGAGTTCTTCATCCAAACCACTGGATTTTGCAGATGGCTGCGAGCTGTATTCTGTCCCAATGCTTTTCCCCTGACTCGGGTTCAAGTGTTTTCGATATTGAAGAGATCAGGCGCTTAACATTTTTTCGATTGAAGATACAAGATGTATTAAATCCAGGATTGTCATTTGTACGAGGTATGTTGAAATGATGCATGGTACTTGAAACTGAGTTATTTCTTCCTAGACAAGGCAAGGACTGGATTATATATATTTTTTATTTTAAACCCTTTTAGCAATGTACCAACGGGATTATGTGTTACTGATGTTCCCAAAACTATTGCAAAGGTCTTTGGGTAATTTGGGGTCGGAGATACCTGAAGAAACAAAGGAGCAGTTCAGGGAGTGTAATCGTATGCTAATCACGGTCATCGACTACTATCATCTTTTCAAGGACAGTTTGCCTGATGCAGAAAATAATGTTAGGAGCCTCATATCTATAAAAGAGAGCATTGGGAGCCTGTACTTCATGCCCTAGATGTTAATTTTTTTGGGGAGACAGGAGACAACTCTAAAATTCGTGAAATAATTTTCAAGTTTGATGGATTTGCCATTCATTCATGTAATGTAAGCATGCCATATTGTCACGATGTCGTGGATTTTGTTCAAGAATAACTATCCTCAAATAGAATAGTACGAATGAAGTAGTATTGTAATTTATGTACCGTGTAAATCATACTTGATATATGTATATTTAGTAATTACTTACAATGTGCTGATCAAAGTCACTTAATATATATTCATACTTGCAGAGGTGTGTGTTGTCCAGCGTCTATTTCATTTTATTTCTTTGCACATATTACTGTATACCGGATATATTACATGTACTGGAAAGCACATGTATATATCATCCATTCTTTAATGAATCAAGTATCTACTTATGTTTTGTTCATGTATCGTTAATTGAATTTGGGTGGGGATTTTAAACGCAAAGAAGGGGTAAGTATAAAAATGCAAATAATTGGCTATTCGATTCCACCTTCCACGCTTCCGAAAGTAAAATAAACGAAGTCGGTTTTCAGGCGTTGTTTGTGGAAGAATTCATGACAAATATTGCGGGATTGGTTATCCAAATGATAAAGTAATATACACACTGTGCCAAGTACTAAGCACTACCAAGTGACAAACGAGGTTATTGCTAAAATTGAGGGCTCCACAGGTAAATATCAAACAACTTTCTTCAATACCGTTAGATTTGTTTATTTTACAGAAATAAGTTAATTACTTCGTCAGGTTATGAAAATCGGCTGACATTTACAATTTTCAGAGGTTCAACTTTAACTAAGCATAATTGTGCCATAATTTATTTTTCCGGGGTTAGTCTGTGCAGAATCAATCGTTTCCTCTCCTCACGCTGACCGTATAGCGTGTATATAGTATAGCCATTGATTTAATTTGTTTCGTGAAATGGTACTCACTCGTGCTCTGTTTGAATAGCCTAGCTATTTTTAGTGGAAGCTATTATTACCAAATGTCGTTATATCCTCGAAGCGTTAATGACTCTAATATTAACAATGCTGTATCCACCACAAGTAATAATGATTATTATCTTGGGTTTTTTATTTATTGATTTCTTTTTTATTCAGACTACTATATTGGGTCAACGGGTCAAATGAGTAAAAGCCAAAATATTTAAGAACAATTTTGAATTTCAGAGTTGAGCATTATTTTGATGTAATTAGCATTCTACAGAGAATTTGACAAGAATCTGTGTCGTATTATCAATCGTAATATTTCCTCTTCTCACACTTGCCATATATAGGCAATAATGATTGTTTACTACGCTGGCACTAACTCGGTAATAAATAGGGGCTCTGTTTGAATATCCCCTGGAATTATTTTCAAATGTAATAATTATAACCAGGAAGCGTTATAGGCTCAGTATTTTACCTATAATTGGTTGGCTTGAAATCAATAGGTTCCAATGGGCGTTGAATTACCGGTAGTTTCTTCATCGTTTGAGCTCTGTCATTTGGGATTCAATTTTCAAACATGGAGTGTTAGTATTGACAAGCTTTCACTAAAAACCTCACTTCTCATCTATCCTGCGTGAAAAACACTTGCATGTATTATGATAGAAAGATGCTGAGCCTACTTTGCATGAGTAATATTCAAAAATGCGTAAATATGGTGAACTTCTGGGCTAGTTGCCCATATGAATGGGATAAAGAAACGAATAGAGTAAAAGTTGTCGAAACTACGGCCAAAAATATTTTCTACGGTTTCAACATTCTATCAACGGTACTTTACGGTATATTCGTGGTAATCCGATGTATTCAAATTTTCTTCGATGATAAATCTACTACCTCTGGCAAAATCTACATGCAATACGCTTCTCTGGCGTATCTGTTACCCGTGATGTATCACACCGGATTCTACTATCGAAAACAAAAATTCGCAAGATTTGTAAATTCATACTTGGATTTCTTCGACCGCATTCAAAGTAAGTTTTTATTGTATGCACTTAGTTGTTCAATTGCAATAAATATTGATGGTAATAGTTGTAGTTTGGGTGGTAACAAATTTTTCTGTTGTGGAATTAATTTCAGAGAAGTACGGCTTGGCTCCGCTAAAAAATGCTCAGGTCCAAAACAATGGGCTGCGAAAAGTTTCAAAGGTTATTTTTTGTTTCGGGCCACCTTATCTGCTACATCAACATCATTCTCCTGTTCCGGCGCCCTGACAGACCTGTGCTACTTACTTCCCTGATGGGGCAATCAAAGAAATTAAAATTCTGGCAGCTTCTGCCATTTGCTTGTTTCCACAGCTTTCTCTGGTTCTCTATGTGGGCCAACATGTACTTGTTCGCGATTCCAATGTACGGCTACATCTGGAGCGCTCTGGGAATCCTCCGTGGACTGGAAAACAGGTACCTACATAATAATATACTGCTGTGACAAAAGTTTCTAGTTGTGGTTTTTTATCATAACACTTTTGAATTTCATGTGGAAAATTGTTTTTAATATTTATTTTGAAAACGTTTGAGAATGCTTGTGAATTTGGTTACATCTTTGTGCTTTGTTGGACTTGTGTTATTTGTTATTGTACAATATGTATGAAGGAAATCACGGCCACGCTTAAACTCTGGTTTGCAAGATCCCCAAGAATTCTCCTATGTGTACCGGGTGTTGCAGCATCTACAGCTTCTGTTCAACTACTCATACAGTATTAAGATACCGGGCCACAAATCGTTGTTTATACTGATGGCAATTCGAAGCATTTATGCATTCATTAGAATGAATGAAGGAACTAGAATTCTCATGTTCGTCGTAGCAGTGACAGTCTTGGTGTACTTAATTGTTACGTTTAAGAAACTGGCAGAGTTTCACACAACCTCTACAAAAGTTCTCCGCTCCCACAAAAATGTGCAGTCAGGCTATTTCTCCAGATTTTTGATTTCTTGCAGGCCTATTCACGTGACAGTTGGAGCCTTTTACTTTGTGGACAAGGGCATGGTTTTCACACTCATTTCAATTATTGTTGAGCGTACTATCAATCTGTTGTTTTTAAGGCGATAAAGAACCAGCACTAGTTTTGTTCTTCATTTTCTGAAGAATTTACTATTTGTTCATAGAAGCACTAGCATTTAACTGGCAGAAAAAGGTGTAACTAGAAACGGGAGCACTCACGTCATAAATGCATTCGACGTACTTTCTGTGAATGTACATGAAAAAAAATTAACCTCTTGTGAAACCTTACGAACAAAAATGCAATATCTAGTCTAGTATATTATATTGGAGAAAATTCACCATCTTGCCTGCCACAGACAATGTTTCCATTTTTAATTTTTCATCTTAATTGTTTTCACTGATTGTCAGCATAGTATTCTGCAAAATTTTAACTCAAGTGTTTACCCTAACGTCCCTAACCTAACCCTTTATGTATGCCTCTAGTTACTCTAGTATCTCTATAGCTTCATTTAGTCAATTTAAAGTCGACTAATGTCGACAAAGTAACAAAATTTAATTCATATGGTAAATGTTTAGGTAGTGTCAGTTCATACTTTCATGAGAGTAATATATGGAATATGAGAATGTAAATAATTTAATTAACATGATTTATTCATATCATCTACAATTTATTTTAGTACAACAAGTCTTTTAACATGGGACTTAGGTAGATTAATTATTACATGTCACTAAAAACCATATTAAGTGGAATAAACACATCAATTCAATTTACTGGAATTTTACTGACCCAATATAAGTTATGCCAATCAAAACTTTCATGATATCATGTATCCATACTAGAATAGGACAAACATCGGCTCACAAGAATAAGGATTTATTATTATTTACGAAAAAAATACGATTCATCATCGATACTCAAACATTTTACGCACACCTGCACATTTTGTTCACAAAGCATGTAGAATCTTAAATTATTGCTTTGTGACCCAAGGCCAATATGATTTCCATTCCTGATCCTTACTAAAATGCTGCACATGTTTAATTTTTATTCATTGAAGATCTACTTATTTTACTATTTACAATAATAATAAATGTAATTATTATTAGAGCATAACGGACAATACAGTAATTATTTGAAAAGTTATACATGGAAATAAAAATATTTCATTCTAAACTCCTCAGTATTTGTCTACAGGGACACGAAAAGCAATTGTAACTTGTTGAAGGAGAGGATTTTGGTTACTAATGTTAATATATATGGTCGCCTATAATAGTCAAACAACAAAGGACTGTACGTATTTACAGGATAATATTTACAACATTATAATAATAAATTCTCTTTTAAATTTATTTTTAGTTTCTATCGAATAATAATAATCGCTTATTATATATTCTTTATTATTTGAAAACCAGAAAGTTTACACTAGGAAATCATCTACTACACAATAGGCAATAGAATTACATATATATCCCATCTCTTTTGACACTCCTACCTAAATACATACATAAGCTACATTTTTGTTATTACCTTTGCTAACAACATTGAACACCTAAAGGCTTTTTTCAGCTTCCAGCAATTAAATTTAAAAAAAACAACAACTCCGCATTCTACAAGGATATTTTGCTTTAATTCATAAAATTATTTCAGCTAAAAATAATTACACTGATTCCGGTCTTTCCAATATTCAGGTAAGTTCATTCATTTCCCTACCACTTATTATTTATAAATGCATGACTTGATGGTAAGAATAATACTATGTATATTTGCAGGGCAAAATGCATTATATAAATCAAAATTAGGATAATTATTCGAGAACTTTTCTATTGCAAATTATTTTACTTATGGGATGTAGTTGAGGTAATATATTAACCTGTAAATATATGGAGAGTAAGTTATATTAATTAATTAGTATATAAATCAAAAACTCATCAATTTTTGTAGTAGTAGTACTGACTTCCTGAACAATCATATCATTATTGATGGTTCCGAAAAATTATTTGTATTGCTGTAAATAATAACTTGTTATTACTGAACTCATATAGCATAAGTTACTATAAAGTGCTTTTTCCTTGACTCCAACGAAATTGAATGTATTTACACAACATTTATGAATAACATTTCAAGATCATCATAATTACATAATAGTATTCATCATCATATATCATAATTAAAAAAAACAAACAAACAACTTCCACACAACAAACACATCTTAAGTCTCAATTAATAAGAAATTTACCTGACTTGTGGTTCTTACCTATACATTACAACATGAACAATAACAATAGTTTCTTTCACATTTGACGCACTGTTACAATTATAGCCAATTTTTATTAATTATAAATTAATTAATTTTAAATAATAATTACAATGGCTTATATGAAAATTAGAAAAGAAGGATTAAATATAATCGACCATCTAAAAATTACATGCCATTTGTATTTCTGTAATAATTGTTAATTATTACCAATAATTATTGGCCTAAAACTCTGCTGATCGCTGATGCCTTAAAGGACAATTTTAATGGTACTTCCTTCACAATTCATTTACAGTAGTAATTTATATATAGTTACAGATTATAGCATTAAACTATATGTATATAGTTTTGAATCTAAAATCTATAGCCTATGTGTAGTTTATGTACCATTAATTTAATAATAATTAATTACAATTAATATTCATTACCCATATCACTTAACTCTTATTAGGTTTGTTTACATGTACATAATTATTTAAGAAGGAATTTCAAGTTGCCGCAAGGATTACTTTTCTTCTCTCGTTCTGCATTACTTACTACAGTCGACATTTAATATATTTCTTCTCTATAAGAAAGATTTTATACATAAATCTGGCCTTAATAAATTTTATTTTCTTCTTGTAACAGAACGTGATTCACCGGACGTTCCCCACTTTTTTTTCTCTTTCAGTCGGACGAGAGTACGGAGTTTAAAAATGTTTTCCTATTTTCAATTGTAGGCATATACATATAATAATTAAATTACATATAATGTAGTTACAAGGTTGCGTAAACACGTTCCATGTCTTCTATTCGTTCCTTTTCCTTTCTAATAAGAAAAAATTATTTATTGATGATGGTAGTTATATATTTTTTTGGCCAAAAATTAAAATGTATAATATAATATGAGAATAATATTAAATTACGTAATTATTAGAAAAAGATTTCGTAAGTGTAATTTTTCATAAAGCACATGGCGTTTGCATGAATGACGTCGTGTGGCGCAGAGCAGGTAACTCTGAAATTGCAAATAAATCAAATTACTCAAATTAGGTTCGATTTTCTGTCGCAATATATTGGAAAAAATTATTCGTACGCACTTAATTTTTGTAAAGTCCCACACGACTTTAAACCTTACCTAATTTGAGGCAATGTACGAAGAAAAGTTTATTCACCATCTCAACATTACTAGAGATGTGATAGAAGTAAGGAACAAGGCAAATAGCGAACAGGAAACTACGGAAGCTCCACCTGCTAGTGATTCGATAGCTGAAAATCAGATAAAAAATCATATTTAATTTTAAAAAATCTTGTTCGCCTCATTACGCACTTGTTTGTATTGGGGTTGAAGCCAAAAAATAGTAACTTGATTTCTTATTTACAACATTATTGATAAACTTGTCAAAAATATTTGTCAATAGGAATAAATCATTCAAATGGAAAAAAATAATGGTTTGCATTCAATGTTTCAAAAAAAATTAGTCCCATTCAAAATTTAGCCAAAATGCCGGTTCACAAGCAAAAGCATTCAAAAAAGTTGTATTAATAGAAACACAATGACTGACCTTTGGCACCAGGTTCCGTATCAGCCTCCTGTGACTGAATTTCTGTAGACAGAATGGATAAGGTTAACATCAATATGTTATTTACTCAATTCAAAGGATCCTATCGTTAAACTTTCAGACAACATAGAACATATGCAATACTATTTGATATATTTACATTCAAATATGTAGTGAAACTTTTCAAGTCAAAGGAAATTCATGCTCCTGCTCGATCATAATACTACAAACAAGTTAATATACAACATGCAATAATATTCCCGTTTCCCTAGTTTTATTCAGTACAAACTATCTGCTCCTTATTATGGAACTATGCCCAGCCAGACGCACTTGAAAAAATGATAAACCTATGGTTCTCTTTTAGCCTCCTACACATTAAAAGTTAAATCTCTCCTTGACATTGAAATTATTTATTGACTGATTCAACGTCAATGTCAAGATCACTAATCCTATTGACCTGAACTAGTGAAACAACAAAACTTTATTGAGCAAGATTTTATATAGAATATATTTTCCTTCAAAAAATTACAGCTCCTCACGCCCAATCTATTTACTCCCTAAGACACTGACATAAACAGCGCCCACTAAATATAAAAGTAACATTAAAGAAGTCTACGCAAAATACGCATGTTTCCTACTTCTTCGCAATTCAGTTCTTTTAAATATCAATTCGACTTTTACATATGTAACTTTAACCAAGCTCAACTATCTGTACATTATATCGAGGGGTTAGGGGTTCTTGAAAAACATTCCGATTTTTTAACTATAGTTCATCATTAATAAGTATTACTGCATTAATTTCATTATAAAAATCTAACCGTTACTACTCATGCATTAACCTTATGCATACAAATTCAAGTATTAAATAAGAAAGCTTTGGTTTGGTTTTAGTCAATAGGGAAAAATAGCTAACCATTGCCGTGGATATGGAACTGGTGAGTTTGTGCCGGTTTTGACCATCCATTAGCATTTTTAGCCTCTAAGGTTGCGACGTAGTCCGTGGAAGGAGTTAAATGTTGCAATGTATAGGACGCTGTGTAAAGGTGCGGTGAATTTCCCACAGGAGTCAATTCCACCTCCATCCAATCTTCTTCTTCCGCCTGTAAACAAGAAGAAATAAAATATTTATTCATAGAATAATTAATATAAATGTGTATTTTGATGGAGTCAAAAAATTAATTTTTCAATGTGAATATATGTAAAAACTAAAAGAGAGGATGACTGTCATAAACCTAAAGTGTACATTTTGGTGTGCATATTTATGAGCATATGGAATGCTTGAAAATGTTTATAATATCAGAAAATATTAAAATAATTGCCTAAAATTTTAATTACTATGATTTACGACTAGCCACCCAGAAACAAAAATTATTTTATGCTTTTACAACATAAATTCCTCATGTTACGCTTCATCATAAATCATGCACACCGAGGTGAGTACAGTTTAAACACACCTCTCAAATAACAGCTACAGTATAGATTTTAAAACCCTATTATTTTGTAAACAATTTGATCCAAAGAATCAAATCTATACCATGACATAGCTAGTCAAAATAAATACCATACATTTCCGATTACTAATAAGTCATCCATATGCTGTACTAAATCATGAGCAAATGTTGCCACATGTGCTCTAAGATATTAAAAAATCAACAGCTCCGTTCGTCGTTTCATCTAGAAAATATACCACGGACCAGTTCATAAATGTCGCAAAAATTACAGGAAACAAGTGCGGATTAAATTCCTCATAATTTTTACCAAGTTCACTGTACACTGAATGAACACACATAGTCATATAGGCCACTCCTAGGAACTATATACTATCTACGAACGGTGACAGGTACGAATGCTGAAAAATAATTTACGACACAAAACTATGCACAACTTTTCCTCAATAAAAATACACACACACACACACACATATATATACTGCTTTAAAAAATCTCCATTCATCTTCTCAAGAACACATTATATGCTGATACATAAATTTCCCAAGATTTGAAACTTGAGGGATAAATTATAAGTACAAGATTAGAGAAGAATGCTCGCCGGCTTAAGCCTTAGAAAATTTATGAGAAAACTCCATTGCAATTCTCAAGTATATATTCATTCATTTCTCCTCGCATAGCTAACACATAATACTAAAAAAAGTTTATCCATTTAAGAAACCCACAAAAAAAAAGTTCCAGAATAAAATGTCTTTTTCATGAATTTATCCATCACATCTGTAGCACACAATGAATGTCCTGTATTCTCTTATAATGTACATACCTACTATAAGAAATATTCTGAAGGAGACTTAAGACAAAACTGTCTTAAAAAAATTATACACACAAAAATAAAATGGTTTTTGTGGGTCTCTCTGAAATAATTTATGGCTTGATTGTCCAAGTAAGCATATTACTCCTATGATGATGCTAATTGCTTCATGATTTTCATCTCAATCCTCTTGACAGATTACAACTTTGTATTCAAATGGCTCTACATAATAAAAGTTTTAGTACAATGACATACATGACTTTAAAAAAAACCTCGGAGTAGTAGCGGAAACCATCTAAACGTACATTCACATTTGTATTTACTATTCTATGTAATAATATTATGTTGAGAAAAAATCCGCCACTCTTTTTTACCTCCCAACTAAATGCAAATGAGGCTCAACACGGTAAACCCAGTGGGACAAGGTGGTTGGTGCCAAGTGGCATGTTAGTTTTAGATGAATGGGAAAAATATCATAAAAAATCATACTACGGTGAAGATCGCTGTTGTTCACCAGACAATCGTATCACACCATGGCCTGTCACTGACACTACCAACCCATCATAAATAACTACACACAAGCATTTTGAACACCAGCAACCGGTCATGAGCTCTCTTGGTTTATTACTACCAGCCCCTGTAGAAAATACCTTGTCCCTGTCTCTCCCCAACATTTACAATGGGCTACTTAAAAATTTCTACCTACATAGGTGATCCTATCCGTAGCAAATCCTTGTGAATGAAAAGCACTGGGCTCCACTTACAACATACCTGGACATTTGCATATTGAACAATACTATACAATATACCTACTTGAAATGTAAGAATGACACGGAGATTACCCCTGTCCCTCTAATAAAGGCATTATCTCACTAAATTGAAAAGAAATTAAAATTTATCAAATTAAATTACTTGACTTGATTCTTACCTTTCTGTATTTAAGCTTGCAAGCATCAGCAGGAGTATGGCTCTGAAATTCCCAGACTAGATTGTAGCTGTGAGGTTCCTTGCCATGTCCGCTCTTCTCCGACTGGATGACGGGCTGACTAGGAGCTCCTGTATACAAATGTAATTACATATTAGAAAAATCCTCAGTAACATATACATAATTACAGGGTTTTCCAAGTCTTTAGTCAAAGCTCATCCCTCCCCACATACAAATATACTATGTAAGTCCGAATTACATAGCAAGAGAATTTTATCAGACTTAATCTCCAGCACGTGCTTTACTACGGTACATTTAATAACATTGATGTACTCTTTCTCTCCCTCTTTCTCTCCTTGGAATTAAGGAGGAGGATAGGTTTAGTATTTTTTATGACCCAGAATTTACAATAAGAGGTATCGTCACATCAGTGCAGGTGGCTCACAAGACAAATTATGTGACCAAACAATACATAAATAAAGTTATTATGAAATTACAAATTCCATCCACAAGACCCACAACACTCGACCACCCACTTTAATGGTTCTGTACAAAACTTCCCATCCATGGACATATACTAATTCAAGGAAAGGACAAATACAACGCCCTATGTATGTATACGATACTACTTTGGGATCAAACGGTAATTAAAATAATGGATCTACTACAGGTTACATACACAAAGACATAATATAAAGTAAAAGGTGTAGAAAAATGGAGAAATTACCTGAGAGAATAATACTCTTATTACTGATTCCAAACTTATTATTAGCGACGCATTGGTAATCTCCAAAATCCGCTGCCGTCACACCTTTCACGTGAAGGATGTACTTGTGGCTCATCTTCTCCACGGCTTGGTGCTTGTCCGTCTTCACCGGTTGTCCGTCCTTGTACCAAACGACAGTTGCTTTGGGTTCAGCATGTACAAGACAGACCAAATCAGCATTAAACCCTTCACCCGTGCTCACAGTTTCTGCCTCTGTTTCAATCTCAGGAGGATCTGTAAAAACCAAAAAAAAAGAAATAGTACACATACGTGACTATACGAAAAACACCAGTGTTTTTTAGAACCACCAACTGGTTCACTCCAGTGTAGAAATATTAGCCACAAAAAAGCCACCAGAATTTTCTACTTACACGAACAGTTCCAGAGATCAATATAAAATTACCATTACTTAGGAGACCCGGTATTCTTATAGACAGGAAATAATTGAATGTACATCCCAATATATTTTATACACAACATTCTTTGAGAATGTCCGACCGAAAAGGAAATCTGCTACATCTTTAATGCATTTTCTTCCCCACTCTTACTCTCGCTCATTCATTCCCTGCATAAACTCGCAGTTTGTGTGTTCCAAGAGGAAGTTTCAAAGAGTCAAAAAGTCAGATAAAAATATATAGGAAAAGGCGGAAGGGGGGAAAGTTAAGTACAAGTCCACATTACAAATCGGAGAAGCTTGGCCACACTCGTGAATTTAACTGGAATGAAAGTGAATCCGTATAATCTGTTATCGAATCGTCAGTAATTTATTACCAGGCTCATTCCTCCCTCCTCCCCGAACACACACACACACACAATGCACATACAAAACCCTAGAGCCTTACAGTACATATTACTGTGATATTGGCAACGACTCTTTACTCATCTCATTCCTCCTCCACCCAACTGATAAACCTCCATGCTAAATTCAAAAAACAATCTCTATTTATCAAAAATACTGACGAAGTTCTAGCAACTTTTTTTATCCCCAAAAAATTATTATCTATAAAAATGTGCGACTATATGAGTTCTTTTAGCACTTCATACACATACTCTTTATCACGTACTCTTACCTTAATGTAATTACTTATTGACAAAAAAACTACCGCGTTTTTACAAACACTTCCCCCCATCTCCACCTCATAATTTTCAAAAAAATTGATATTACAGCCCAACTCCTTGGCACTTCGGAAGAAGAACCGAAACCGAAACATCCTTAGCGTCATTAGCCCATGTTATATGTAATTTCAATAAAAACATCTTTTTTTATTAGGGACATTTTCATACATTTACAATAGCAGAGAGAACCTCATTCGTATGTACAGAAAGGATGGAGAGCATGTGAAAACTTTCGAAACTCTGCTCATCATCAAATGCCTGGAGATACCGGTAAGTTACGAGTTCCATGGCAATATGTAACTGCAACCCATTCGAAGGACTTCATGTGAACACATTCAAGAAGAAACTAATTCGCCTTTGAAAGACACATAAAGGGTTATTTGTGGTGAAGTTGATATCCTCATTTAGCTCAAATAATTCACCATCTTGCAAAATACGACCCACGGTTTTTTCTCCCCTCCCTCCTTCCCATATTCCTTCCGAGTAACTGGATAACTTGCACATTTACCATTATATTGCCCATGTACTATATGCACTACTTTTTTCCCCTATGTAACAAAAAATAGTTTTGCAGTAGAATATGCGCATAAGCACAATATCCTGAATATCATATTGGTTATTCTAATATCCCTTCAACCAGCCATCTCAACTTTGGTATTCTCAAGAAGAAAGAATAAGCGCAGCAGAACAACTTTTTTTCGAAATAGACAGCAGACGTTGCTCTGCTACAACGTAAAAATGTCGGGGACAATTTTTTTAGTAAGCTATCAGCACAACTTGTACCAAGTCAGCATGAGAATCATGGTAGAAAAACCATTGACATAGAAAAGCTCCATGTACGTATTTACAAATCTTTTACTCTATAATTTCCCCCCGAATATTGTACTCTCTATTTCATGGTAGTATAGGACGGATTTCTTTACTTAAAAAGAGACTTGGTGATAATGATTACATATCGTCTCTCTTCTCAATAAGATTGTCCCAACAGTGAAACCCCTATGTAGGCATTTCATTTGGTATATCGGCAACATTATATGCACCATATATTTTACATAAGGAATGAAGACTTTTTTAAAGTCAATGTCAACTACGGCAGTAAACACTAAAATTTTGTATCAAACATCGCATGTCTCTTATAACTAGGGCTATATTTTAAAATACCCCATATCACTCCTTTGAGCTAATAAATAAATAGGACTCTGCCAAAGGAATAGTTCCGTTTTTTAAGAAACAGGAATTTCCTCCTTATCAGATGATCTTGAACATTAGCAAAAGCTACGAATGGTATCAACGGATTAGATAAGCATTTTACATATCTGATGACATTTGACTATATTTTATGTAAAAAGTTTCACTTCAACTTCAAACATTGTAAATACATGTAGAGCAGCATGAGAGCCGAGGCTTAATGGTAATCAAGAAAGTTGGCAAAGTTCTTCACTTAAATATGCACATCAGTGATGATGAAAGAATTTTCAATTAGGTGTGCCTCCATCTCTTACTTATTAATTACACAGGAGAGACGTGATGAGCTCAAACCACATGTTCACACTAACATACCATAAACCCCACATGGGCAATAGCTTATCTCTACCACTGCTTCTATACACATTCATCCTAAAATTCTCAAATGAAACTCACTCACTCAGTCAGCTTTTATTAGAATGACTTCACTTCCAAATGTGAGTAGCGTATAGAGATAGCTATGGACAAAAAAAGCATAATAATTATTCAAACCATGCAGGGTCTCTCACTTGTAACTTGTAACTACATAGTTGCTTGCTATAGCATTAATTAGCAAACTCATTAGCAGTTTTTTCACCACTGAAAAAAATAAAACTTCTCTCCTATATGTCTATTCCAAGTACAATGTAATTCATACACGATGTTTTCAGGTCTTTAGGCTAAGTAAGTAAAACTACATTTCTCCCACACTTCAACTGAAAGTGAATTTTTACATAGCTTATAGGAACAAACCCATAATTTTCAAATCCACTAGGAGAAAAAAAACTGTACGGAGATAGGCTATAGAGGAGGAATGAATTTTTTCATAGCAACTTTTTCAATCAACTATACTTAATTATAGATTGCAGAATTTATTCGTTGATATAGTGTAGTGGCTGCTTCTGGAAGAGAAGGAGAAAAAAGGATCAAGAATATAAATTTCACTTCAATAAATGTCAAATTAAAACCGGCTCCTTGTCCATAGTGAGATAATGAAGAAGGTAATGGTGGGTTCATTTAAAAAGTCGTAAATTCTCTCCAAAGTTAACATCAACTTGTGCCTTTTTTTCTGTCTTTCAACAAGAAACAAAAATGTTCCTCAAACTAGACCAGACCATGCAACCGCCCATAAACTTCCTCCTTGTGGTAAGAATACATAAATGAAAGTGCAAACAATGGAAACCATCAAAGGTTCTCCTGCTGCGTTACAATTACATTTGGAAAGAAAATATCTATAAAAAACACGATATATCTAAATGAAATACATGCATAGAAAATCCATGTAATCTTTATATTCTATATGAATACTCACACAAAATTTGAAGGTTGACTGCTGTCCGGGCTGAACCGACCTCATTCTCAGCAAAACATTCGTAGATACCAGCATGATGTCGGGAAACAGTCTCAAAAGTTATCATCGTTCCTTCGGTTTTCGAATCTCCATTTGGCATCCTCTTGTTCTGCAATAGAAAAAAGGAATAAATTTAGTATAAATTTATCATAGAAATAATTATCATTGTTTTTCCATTCCATTTACATTAAGAAATGAATGGTCGTTTCTTATTCAGTAACAAAACTATACTTTAAAGTAAAGCATGGTTTTTCCCCATGTAATTTATATATTGTGGAAAAAGGATGAATGAGATGTCCACAAATTGACGCTACACTTTGTATACTCCATCCAATGATGCAATGCTTCGTACATTTAAATGGGTGTAGGTTACAAAAGGTAAACGTCTTGATTGTCAAAAAATTTTCAATTAATCCAAAACAAGTTCCAAGTACTGAGTCAGAGAAGAGCCATTTATTATCTCTTGGTGGAGACCTGATTGCATGGAAGATCCAAGCCTCTCTACGATAATATGAAGATATGCATGGAGATGCAACTGCAATAAATTATCCAGATCACACAGACAATGTAATGTTACCACATCATGCACACCCAGCCAAATTATGTAAGAAATTTTTCAAATTTGAAATTTAAAAATATATCGCTCATGGCATCTCCTCACAGTCATGAATCACCGGGCATAATTTATTCATTGTTGCAAGTTGCAAACCTTTGGAAATTATCGTCTTCAATATTGAAATCCGTTTCAGATGAAAGGTTCAACTTTCCTGTCTTTTGCCAATTATTATTCAATACAACTTCATCTTCCATTCCCTTCAAATTTTTGTCAACCTTATTTGTAATACATACTATGCAAGCTCTCACAACATACACTTTTTTATGCCACATATGCTAAAATGCACAAGCGTAACTTTTTTTATGGGTGGTTTAATGAACCATGTCATGAACCATCATCAAAATTTTTCACAGCACCCAAAAACCATTTTGCATTTAAAAACAAAGCTCCCGTCATGCCTCTTATTGTATTTTCAATGTCTACAAAACGGTCCCTATGAAATATTTGCAGGCATAAGAGCTTTAAGAGCACCCCATGGTAGGATCTAATGGGACTATAACCGCGACTACTTACACATCTATGTGAGTGCTGAATTAATTTACACTCATTAACAACAGCCCCCACCACTCTATGATCAAAAGTTAAAGGTCAGGTGCTTACACAAATGAATCATGTGCTGAGAATAAAAATTTCCAATCCTGCTTCCCTGTAAACTTATCCCTATCCAGACTGAAGCTTTCAAAGGAATTTACTTGCAGCATGTTTGTAAACAATATAGGTACATTTTTACGCTATATGCTCAACTTCTCTTCCAGAGGAAGATTCAATGGGTGCAAGGATTTCACAGATGCAGACGAACGTGTAGCGATGTACATAGCTAATTTCTGATTATGCATACCTTTTACAGATGTACATGAGTATTAACTTTTGCTTTTTTTTTATTTACGCAGCCTATAACACACTATATATTAAAGAAGGTATTGTATTGGGCAAGGAAATACTATGTAGCATATGTGTTTAGAAGTAATTTAATACACGCTAATGAAGGCGTAGGTAGGTACTTAACATGTGTGGAATGATGTATAAAAAATATAATGACGTCTTCTTATGCGTGAGGTTTTTCTCCAGCATATGGGACTCCTCCGTTGCGTTGGGTGCAAAATAATTGTAGATAGGATATGCAGCTTTATATGTGTATCCCTTTTTGTATAAACATTGTATACCTACATGAGGAAGAATGTGCTTGCATGGGCGACAGGGCATTGCACTTCACAAGAAAGTAATAACGACAACTCAGAGCCGTTTGCCATTTGCTCTCTCAATATTTCATCACAATAATTTACTCGCACTCCTTCCACTTCTCACTCTAAAAACCTATACGCCGAGCATCAATACACTTCATTTTTAATTATTCATATTCTTCGCAAAACTTTTCACAACTATATGTGACGCGAACACGTCTACTTCTACTACAACAACAACAACAGCCACAAGTAAAACATCGTCGGCTAAAGTGCAAAAGGGGCCATAATTTTAGAAGCGTTGTGCAAGAAGGGGCTATAAGCAGATATCGCTTAATTTTCAAAGGAGCCAAGTCTGTGCATGTACGTACAGAAGCGTAGCCATGCAAGCAGCTGCGGGAATGC